>JAJPUD010008884.1:42103-57335 GCA_023553655.1 Myrmecobius fasciatus | reverse complement strand
GTCCTTTGGGGGAAATTATCAGGTGAAAATAAAATTGCATAACAAACCTCTATATCCCCATTCCTTTATCTCATGTGTTCCATCTCTTCATTCCCCACTCCCCTAGCTTCTTCTTTTCCTTTTTCCTCTCTCTTGCTCTGTCTCCCCCTATTCCCATACCCCTCAACATCTTTCATCCGTCCCTTCCTCCCACCAATTATGGTATTTGCATTTCTTTTAATTCCACATATTTCTTTCTTAGTTGCAATGCTTTCTGCTTCTCATCTATTTAGTTGTCAATAATATGAGAAGCACTAATATGCTGGAGAGCTTGTATTTTTTAGTCATTTGAACAACTCCATTCTGTCATTGCAGGAAGGAGAATGGCTTCCATTACCCCTAAATATAGAATTCGTCATGGATAATTCCTTTTTTATACTTCCCATTCACCCTTTGAGATGTGGGGAAAGCAATGAAAGTGACAGATGCAAGAAAAGTTGCCTTCCAAGCCTTTGTATTTTTTTCTGATATTTATACTAGATTTATCAGTTAGGATATTTAAAATGCCCACATTGTATTTAAGTTAGGGATATTAAAATAGCTTATTTAGAATTTTGATTACACTCTGGATTTGTTACAATCTGCTTTCATTTAGATTAGTAGTAAAGCCAGCATTAATTTAAGAGAGATTTCAGCAGTCTGGCCAGTGCAATTCTGACCCACAATCGTCATGTGCATTGTTTCTGTGTCTGGTCTTCACCCTAGCAGGTTAGGAGTTAATTGTCCAGAAAAGTACGTTTGTCCCAGCAGAATGGTTAGGACAAACCCAAGCTATATGCCTGACAAAGTGAATGGAGTCTCTGCCCAGTCCCTCTGGGAGCATGTCTGAGGCAGCCTGGGCTTGCAGAATCTCCTATGATATTTTCAGGGGTCATCATTTTCACCAAGGCTTGCTTGGAATATTCTCTCATCAGGGACTTTATAAAGTGGGTAATAAAGCACACAGATTTCATGAGCCCATTGTTTTCAAACAAAGGGAAAGTTTGCTCCAACAATAGCTACAAGGTTGATAAGATACTTATTAAGGCAAGATGCTTACAAGTTATAATTACTTTGGCCTTATCTAGTATTGCCTTCCTGAGAAGCTCAAAGGGCTTTATGAATGCTATCTCATTAAGCTTCTTCCTGAAACACAGAGTAAAAAGAAGTTTAAAGGTTTTTAACATGGAGCATGGAAGGAGAAAGACTATTTGGAGGGTTTTATATTTTTTATTGATTTTGAAATTAATTAACAAGGCTTGACTTTTCTATTTTTTATTTTTATTTTACTTTTTTAAATTAAAGCTTTTAATTTACAAAACATATGAGTAATTTTTCTACATTGACTTTTGCAAAACTTTCTCTTACAATTTTTCCCTCCTTCCCGCATTTCTTCACCTAGATGGCAGGTAGTCTAATACATGTTAAATATGTTTAAATATATGATAAATCCAATATATGTATACATATCTATACAGTTATCTTGCAGTATAAGAAAAATGGATCTAGAAAGAGGAATAAAAACAACTTAAGAAGGAACACAAAATGCAAAAGGCTTTACTTTTCAATGCAATTCATGTTAACTAACTTACAATCAGACACTACCATATTTAAAACATTATTCTAGGAGATGTGATTTGGAGATGACTGTGGCAAAGGGCCAACCATGAAAGAAGGGCAAGTGCAGAGGCAGTCAGAGTTCCCCCAAGAACAGGTTTAAGTATAATAGGTTTAGAACTCAAAGGGACAGTAAATATGATCCAGCCTTACTTGTTTTCAACAGAAGAGAATACTGATAAATACAAAAGAAAATCACAGGCAAATCCCTATAAGAAACCTAAGGAGCGATGATATCTTCATGATGAATAGATTTTATCTTTTTTAATGTTTATTTTTTTCATTTTTACAGTATTTTATTTTTCCAGATGCATGAAAAATAGTTTTCATCATTCAACTTTGCCAAACCTTGTGTTCCAAATTTGTCTTCCTCTCTGTCTTCCTACCCCCTCCCAAAGAAGGAAACAATCCAATATTGGTTAAACATGTACAATTCTTCTAAATGTATTTTCTTATTCTTCATGCTGCACAAGCAAAATCAGATCCAAAGCTTAAAAAATCGAGAAAGAAAAAGCCCAAGCAAACTAAGAACAAGTGAAAAAGCTGTTTTGATCCACATTCATTCTTCATAGTTGTCTCTTGGATGCAGATGGTATTTTCCATCACAAGTTATTGGAATTGCCTTGAGTCACCTCATTGTTGAAAAGAAGCAATTCTAGAACTTATGGGGACCAAGATGGCAGAGCAAATACAGAAACTTGCCCAACCTCTCCCCCAAACTGCTCCAAATTCCTTTAAATAATGATTCAAGTTTTAGAGCACCAGAACTCCCCCGAAACTGAAGTAGGACATTTTCCAGCTGAAGGTAGCTTAGAAACTCAGCAGAAAAAGTCTGTGGCACAGGGTGGGAGTCCCAGTGCAGCCCCAGAATCAGCTCCAGCCCTGCCAGACTCCTGACTCAGTGGCAGGACTGGTGCCTTCCGGACCTCTCAGCCCAAAGACACTAAAGAAGACCAGGAAAGTCAGCAGAAAGAGTGGGAGCCTGCCATGCAGTTCCAGCAGAGGCTAGTCCAGCCCCAAGTCCAGTCCTGACCCTAACACCAGGGAGGAAGACTTCTAAAGCAGGGCTGGAGGCTTCTGGACTTCTCAGCCCAGGAACACCCAGGAGGACTGGGAGAGTGTGTGGGGAGAGCCTGTGGCAACCAGGTGGGAATCTGTGCAGTCCCAGTGCAGCCCCAGCCAATGGAGCCCCAGTCCTAGCCAGCCCCCTAGATCCTACAGCATACAGTATTGGGGAGGGGGAGAGACACAGCTGACCACTCCAGGACAGAGAAGAATGCTTGTGGTCAGGTTCTGAGAAGGATTTCTGAAAACAGCTGCACAAAACCCCTGAAGCTCCACCTTGGAAAGAGCTCTACTTTAACAGAGTCAAAAACAGAGTAATAGTCTAGGAAAATGAGCAGACAACAACAACAACAAAAGTTTGGGATCATTGAAAGTAATTATGGTAATAAAGAGCATCAAAACACACACTCATGATGATAATGTCAAAACTTCTGCATTTAAAGCCTTCAAAAAATAAGAATTGGTTCAGACCATGTAAGAGCTCAAAAGGGATTTTGAAAATCAAGTAAGAGAAAAAGAGGAAAAATTAGGGAAAGAATTGAGAGAGATGCAAAAGGAAGTACAAAAAGCTAACGAGAAGGTAAATGTCTCAAAATTGGCCAATTGGAACAGAAAACTCACTGAGGAAAATAAATCCTTAAGTAAAATTGAGCAAATGGAAGCTGATGATTTTGTGCGAAATCAAGATACAACAAAATTATGGGATGATAGACTTGGCTCTATCTTCTCTGGATATGAATAGAATTTTTCATGATAAATCTACTTTGAAGTAGTTGTTGATGATTGTACTACTGAGAATAACAAAGTAATTTATAGCTGGCTATCTTAGAACATTGCTGTTACTTTGTATACAGTATATCTCAAAATTGAAAAATATTGAAAAAAAAGTGAAATATCTCATTAGAAAAACAACTGACCTGAAAAATAGATCCAGGAAGGATCATTTTAACATTGTTGTTATACCTGAAAATCATGATAAAAAAAAGATCCTAGACATTATCTTTCAAGAAATTATCAAGTAAAACTTTCTTACTATTCTAGAATCAGAGTGTAAAATAAAAATTGAAAGAATCCACTGATCACTTCCTGAAAGAGATCCCCAAATAAAAACTCCTTGGAATATTATAAGCCACATTTTGGAACTCCTGGGTCAAAGAGAAAATATTGTAAGCATCCAAAAAGAAAGAAATAATTCAAATATAGTGGAGCTACAATCAACATAACATAATATTTAGTAATTTGTATATTAAAGGACTGGAATGCTTAGAATATGATATTACCAAGAGCAATGGAGCTAGGATTGCAACCCAAGAAATATCTACACAACAAAACTGACAATAATCCTTAAGAAGAAAAAGTGGTCATTCAATGAAACCAAGTATTTTCAAACATTTGTGATGAAAAGACCAGAACTGAATAGATAGTGATTTTTAAATACAAGACTCTGGGAAAGCATAAGGAGATAATCAGGAAAGTGATATAAGGTATTTAATAAGGTTTATCTGTTTACATTCCCACATGGGAGTATGGTACATATAATTAATTAGAATGTTCTCATTATAATGGCAGTTAGATTGAGTCTATCTACACAAAGGGCTTGGATGTGAGTTGAATATGAAGGGATAATATCTTTTTTTAATGATTAAATTAAGGGGTGAGAGAGGAATGTACTAAGAGAAAGAAAAAGAGATAAGTGAAATGGTACAAATTATTTGCCATAAAAAGAGGCAAAAAAGGTTTTAGAGTGGAAGGGAAGAAGGGGAGAAGAAGGGGAGTGAATGAGTCTTACTCTCATCAGAATTGGCTCAGATAGGAAATAGCATACATACTCAGTAGGGGTATAGAAATCTAGTTTGCAATGTTTGTGGCAGCCCTTTTTGTAGTGGCAAGAAACTGGAAGTTGAAAAGATGCCCATCAATTGGAGAATGGCTGAATAAATTATGGTATATGAATGTTATGGAATATTATTGCTCTGTAAGAAATGACCAACAGGAGGATTTCAGAGAGGATTGGAGAGACTTGCATGAACTGATGCTGAGTGAAATCAGCAGAACCAGGAGAACATTATACACAGCAACAAGACTATATGATGATCAATTTTGATGGACATGGTTCTCTTCAACAATGATGTGATTCAAACCAGTTGTGCTGCGATGAAGATAGTCATATACATCCAGAGAGAGGCCTGTGGGAACTGAGAGTGAACCACAACACAGCATTTTAACGCTTTCTGTGAATATTTCCATGCATTTTGTTTTCCTTCTTAGGTTGTTTTTTTCTTCTTCTCTTTCTAGATCCGATGTTTCTTGTGCAGTAAGATAACTGTATAGATATGTATACATGTATTGTATTTGTCATATAATTTATCCTATCTAGCATGTATTAGATTACCTGTCATCTAGGGGTGGGGGGTGGGGGGGAAGAAAGGAAAAGCTTGGGAAAAAAAAGTTTTTTTGCAAAGGTCAATATTGAAAGGTCACTCATATGTTTTGTAAATAAAAAGCTTTATAAAAAAAGAAATCTAGTTTACTTGAAGGAAAATAGGATGGGAATGGTTTATAGAAGGGGGAAGGTGATAAAAAAGAGGGTATATTGGAGCAAGGAGAAGTCTGTAGCAAAACATTTTTGAGGAGGGGCAGAGTAAAAAGGAAAGAAAGAATAAATGGAAGGAAATACAATTAGCAATAGTAATTGTAAAAAAAATTCAAAACAAGTTTCTCTGATGGAATATTATTGTTCTCTGGGAAATGATGAGCAGGATGCTCTAAGGAAAAAAAAAGAAACTCTGAAAAGTCCTCCATGAATAAAGTGAAATATACTGAATACAAAGTAATAGTAATGTTCTGGGATGACCAGCTATAAATGACTTTGTTATTCTCAGCAGTACAATCTTCCACAACTACTGTAAAGGATTTATGATAAAAATCCTATCTATTCCAGCCATTCTGGAGAGCAATTTGGAACTATACTCAAAAACTTATCAAACTGTGCATACCCTTTGACCCAGCAGTGTTGCTATTGGGCTTATATCCCAAAGAAATCATAAAGGTAGGAAAGGGCCCCACATGTGTAAGAATGTTTGTGGCAGCCCTCTTTGTAGTGGCAAGAAACTGGAAACTGAATAGATGCCCATCAATTGGAGAATGATGAATAAAATATGGTATATGAATGTTATAGAATATTATTCTATAAGAAACGACCAGCAGGATGATTTCAGAGAGGCCTGGAGAGACTTGCATGAACTGATGCTGAGTGAAGTGAGCAGAACCATGAGATCATTATACATGGCAACAACAATACTATATGATGATCAATTCTGATGGATGTGTCTCTTTCCAACAATGAGATGATTGAAGCCAGTTTAAATGATTTTGTGATGAAGAGAGCCATCTATACCCAAAGAGAGACCTGTGGGCCCTGAATGTGGATCACAACATAACATTCTTACTCTTTTTGTTGTTATTTGCTTGCATTTTGTTTTCTTACTCATTTTCTTTACTTGCTGATCTGATTTTTCTTGTGCAACAAGAGAATTGTGTGAATATGTTTGTACATACTTGAATTAACATATTTAACATATGTAACATATATATTGGATAATGATAATTTATTCACTTATTCCTCAATTGATGGGTATCTAATCAATTTCCAATTCCTTGCCATTACAAAAAAAAACTGTTACAAACACGTTTGCACTTGTGGTCCTTTTTTTCTCTTTTTGATCTCTTGGAAATAGAGACCCAGTAAAGAGAGACTCTCCTGGATCAAAGTCTATGCACAAGGAATATGCAATGATCACATTTGAAAGCTTGAATCTTCTAAGTAGTTCAGTAATTCAAAGCAGAAACAGTAGATTTTGGACAGAAAATTGCACCTATATCCAGAAAAAGAACTAAGGAGACTGAATATAAATAAACATATGCTATGTTCACTTCTTTTTTTCTGTTTTTTTTAAATCTCTCCCATAGTTTTTCCCTTTTGCTCTGATATTTCTCTCCCAACATGATTCATAAAGCAATGTGTGTTAAAAATAAGTAGACTTGCTACAATAAAAACAAAAGCCTACACACAATTTGATAGCCCTTTGGCCATAGTTCCAAATTACTCTCCAAAATGATTCTATCATTCCACAAATCCACCAACAATGCATTAGTGCCCCTGTTTTCCCACATCCCCTCCAACATTTATCATTGTCTTTTCCTGTCATCCTAGCCATAGATTTTATCTTTTTACTAATGAAAAGAGCCATTATGAGGAGAATGTATTTTAAGTGTGTGTGTGTATGTAGATATTATATACATACATACATATATACATATAGTGTGTGCATATTTTTAAGGATAAAAGGAAAAGCAGAAATAAATTAGATCTAAAAAAAAGGAAAGTATTATAATTCTTACTAACCAATGAACTTAGAGTTGTATAACGTATAGAATCTCTTTCCCAACCTGTACAGTGGTTCAAGGACACCACAAAGTTTGAAATTGTCATGGAACTAGAGGCTTTATTTGACTTATGTATGTATGTGTCCTCTTAAGTTGCATGATATGTGAAGCTCAGAACTCTTCATTACTCTGTCTTTGGTTCTGTCACATTGTTTAATCATAGGATTTTACAGTTAATAGAAGATTTCAACTGGCCTAACTCCATCATGTTACCATAGGGAAATTGCATCTGAAAAAAATGAGTTGCTTAAGATCAGACAGTTGGCTGATGAACTCAGATTCTTGTCTTGATAGTCATTGGTAGAATGACTAGGGCTTATACTGTGGGAGAGGATGGGAACGAAGAGTAGCAAATGTAAATTTCACATTCATAGAAAACATTATAATATCTCAGATTAGAATATTTTATTATTCTGAAGAGTACCATACAAGAAAAAGATGAAAAAAAAAACATAACTCACGTAAAATGCTTTTGGCTATAGATAATTTCATTTTTTTTAAATGCAGTTTAATAATATTTTTTTTGTTCTGATTATCCAATGATTGTGAATTAGTTTCCAAAATTCTCTTTTACAAAGGATTGAGAAATTTTAGTAAAGCAGTTCATGATTTTTGAAAAACACTATTACTAGTTTCTGATACATATCTAGATTGATAATTGCATTGGGCTTTCTACTTTTATATACACACTCATATATCATAAACAACATGTGTACAAACTTAAGCAAGTCATTTAACTTTACTCTAAGCACCAGTTTCTTCATTGTTAAATGGAGAAGGTTGGATAATATGATTTGCTGAGTTCTTTGCAAATTTTGGTCTGTGATCCCATGAGTCTGAGACATCAACACATCCATATATATGTTTACATATATATTATAAAGTAGAGTTTGTGTGTGTGTGTGTTTGTGTATGTATATATATATATAGACACGAGGAAAATTGGGAGAACAGAGAATATGAATGTATGTATGTGTATTCACATAGAAAAATATATGGAGAATAGCATAGTATATATGCAGATTGTATACATGCATACATATAATATATATATATATACATATATATGCATATATATATGTATATATATATATATGTAGAAAGATAGATGCACTTACTCCATGATTGGTATATAAGTACAGATTATATATCTGAATGTGCTGTACATATATGCATATATAACATATACTACACATTAAAAAGGAAGATGGGAGGGGGGAAGAGGAAGGGAAAAAACAAAGAGAGGCATCTAATAACAGAGAATACATTGCAATATTCCATTTTCAGGGATAATACTGATAAATTCTACAGGGCCTCTATGTTTTTATTTATTATTCCTTACTTAGAATTTTTCTCCTTCTGAGGACATTTCTCCCTCCCTTGCCTTCTTTTGCACCAGCTGAATACCAAAATCAATATCAGTCCTCTGTCTAATCTCTTTGTCTAGTGCCTTCCCATTAGTGATGATTATCTTTGCTATGTGGGATTGTAGTTTGGCCTTTCCAGGGAAGGCAGTCTGCTGGAACTTTCTCCAGGATCTGAACCCTGGGGAGTTCATTCTTTCATCCTTCTTCCCCTTTGATGACTATCATGATAT
Source organism: Myrmecobius fasciatus (assembly GCA_023553655.1). Classification (NCBI taxonomy): domain Eukaryota; kingdom Metazoa; phylum Chordata; class Mammalia; order Dasyuromorphia; family Myrmecobiidae; genus Myrmecobius; species Myrmecobius fasciatus. The sequence goes on along the minus strand of JAJPUD010008884.1, from coordinate 48,592 downwards.
GTTCTCCTTGCTTATTTTTATAGGGTGGCAAGATCTGTGCAGTTAATCACAACTCTACTAATGGGAACAAAACCACGGAATTGGATCCCGCCCTGCAGGTATTTTTGTCCTCCAGCAGAATTAAAAACATTTTTAAAACTCAGTTGGCTTGGCTCTGGTTTTTCCTTCTGTATGTAACCCTATATTCAAGGCTAGGTATTAAATAACTTTTCAGACTAACTTTCAGCAAGGCAACTTTGGGGCTTTCTTAGAAAAAAAAATCCTCTTTTTGAAATCAATGCTATCACAAATAGCAATTTGAATGGGATCATTCCTGAATATTATATTTTAAAAAGAGTTGCCCTTATCATCCATTTTCAAAATTGATTTAAGTTAGAACCTATTTAATTAAGAAACATTCATTAGTAACACTGGGGATTATAAAAAATTTAATTATCCTTTAAAATTCAGAAGACTCATAGATAACACATCAGACTTTGAGATATTCATTGCAAATGTCATTATCATTTTAATGTAAATATACATACACTTTAAATTCAATTTCTAGGGACATTCCTTAAAGGCCTAATGTGTTCAAGGCAAGATACCATACATTGAGATAAACAAGACCAAACAATTCTATTCCTCAAGCAGTTTATATTTGAATGATGTGGGGGGAGGGAGGAAGGAGTCCTGGGTGGAGAAAAGGTAGAAAGTATTTAAAGCTCTAATTAACTGGATGAAGTTTGCATTACTATGATGCAGTTTATTGTTCCATCATTTCATATGGACCTGATCTGTCTTGTTTGATTTTAAGTCATAATCAGAATGGTGCTGGAAAGAACCTTCTTTTCATAAACAAAGTCTCTTTGTATGGATTGTAATACAAATTGAACTACTCAAACTATATTTTTTAAATCAAATGTTGCTTTTATAGGTGATTTATATGCTGTGTCTCTGGGTTGCTAATGCATTTTTCATGCCAAATTCTAGTCATCACCAGCATGTTTGCTTCTGAAATGGTACTTGTCTCAGACTTGACTAATTCTCCTTTCTATGTTGATTGACAGAAGCTGTACACTCCTCCTCAGTCTAAGCTGGAGATCCCACAATCAGAAGAGAAAAACCAGAAGAGTTCCAAAGGCATTGCAAATACAGAAGAAAAGACACTGTAGCTTCTTCAAGAAGCTGTGCTGCAAATGTCCATTTGCTAGTGTCTTCACATTATTTTTAGTCCAGAGGCATGACAAACGTACTAAGTTTCTAGAGCATGCATCTTTTCCACTATTTTATGTATGTTTGTAAAGTAGCCTAAAGAATTTCCAAAATCCAACATGCCATTTACTATCCTTTAGCAATAATCTATTTGAAATCGATATTCACAGAAATGCTTTTGTAATAGAGTCCAGTTTTTTAAAACATTATGCTGTCTGGATCAGTAACTTGCTTATTATAAAATAGTCAGTTTTGTACACTAACACCATTTCAAAGTTTGTTTTGTTGCCTGATTTTTTTCTCTATAGTTTTTCTTTTCTGGGATAAGCTTTGATGATGACATGGAAATAAAGAACACTCTTTTCATTAGTATCATCATTAGTATAACCTGGAAAATAGTCTACATCTTGCTATCCATAAAGCAATGTCCAGATCTTGACTCTCTGCCATCCTGATTATGCTCTCCAACACGATAGGATTTTAGTGAGTATAATAGGAGAGGCAGAATGGCTTCAGGGATACAATGCTGGGCTTAAAGTCAGGAAATATGTTTAAATTCCACTTCAGGTATATCCAGGACAATTATTTAATCCCTCTGTGCCTCTGAAACTAGGCTATGAAGTCATGAACAGGTTGAGATTTGGGAAAATAGAGTTCCTATCTCCTATCTGATCTAGCCCAATCCATATATGTTTATAAAATAACTGGGTAAAATGTAATAATATCTGTGAAACACTTGACAGACTTTGACAATACTTTAAAATGCTTTCTAAATTATTATTCTATTTCCATTAGTAATGGGGAAATTTAGGAGGCAGCATAGTGACAATATTATCTTGGAATCAATAATTCCAATTCTTGCCTCCTACAAATACAAATATGTAGATCTGTGTAAATCACTTAATCCCTTACTCTAGGTATCTCTCTATGTGTAAATTATAGAGTGTATAGAACAGTGGCTCAATACTGTTTGTAGGAAAGACTTCCTCACCTGGAAGCACTTTGATCCATGAAATCATAGGTCCAGGAAGGAAGAGGAGGAAGAATAAATAGAAGACTTTAATTTTGAATCATAAAACTTTTATAATAGATGAGACATGAAAAATCATCTAATTCAACTGTTTTTTTAAAGTTGAAAAAAGTAAGTCCTAAAAAGGTAAAATGGCAGAACTGAGGTGAGGATATCTTGGTCCAGTGCTCTTTCTACTGTCTTGTGGTTGCTATACTTTGTGTTCACTTTGATGATTTCTCAAGTTGTAAGCATTTATATTTTAATGAAATTATCAATGAAAGTTTATGGAAGAATCCCAAATAATGTAAGCTACCCCAAAATAGAATTGATGTCTGAGGAATTATTGGGTTCTCCATCAATTGACACTCTTATCTGGACATCTGGATGCCAGTATTGCCAAGATATTATTGCAAAGGTAGTTCCAGTGAGGTAGGAATTGGAGTACCTCATTCCTCAGCCAACTCACAGCTTTGTGATTCTTTATAAAATGGAGCCTTATAAAAAGAAGAAAAGAAAAAAGAAGGGGAAGGGAAGAAGAAAAGAGAGGGGAAAACAAAGGAAAGGGAAGGGGAAGGGGAAGAAGAAAGGAAAGAGAAAAAAGAAAGGGATTAAACTTGTCAACTTGATTCTGGTTTAAGAGTGCTATATATAAAAAGTAAAGTAGAAACAGGGTAATCAATTATTCAATGTGACCAGTGGGAAGCAGCCAAAATGGAAAATTTAGTTCCAAATATGAATCTTTAGGGCTTAATTAGCTTGTATCATCATCTAGATTGATTTTTTTTTCGTTTGTAAACACAATTTACCAAAGTGATAACTGATATTTGTCTTCATCAGGAGAGGAAATAACTTAACATTGAACATATCCACAAGATTTCCTGAAAAATAAAGGGCTAGACACCTAAGTAGAGGATTTATGATTAAAATGATTTAAACCACAAGCCTTAAACATATGATCTACCTTTTCTTTTGAAATACCCTGTCATACCATTGGTCACCATGAGTCTCCAGAAGTTATGTGAGTCAGATGATAATGGGGATCCAAAATTATATTTTAATGGATCTAGGATCTTTTGGGAAATAGCATTCAACTTACTTCAGCCATTCCAAAAGAAAATCATTATATTTCCTTTATAAAATACAAGTAAACATATTTATTAAACACATATAAGAAAACTTACCATGCTTTGTGCTGCCAATGGAAAAGAAATGAGAAAAGGAGTCTTAACCATTAAAGAGTTCGCATTCTACTGGAAGGACAAATACAATTAGTAACCAAATGACTTCTCCAGCATGAAACAGGAACAGAATCTCAGAAGTGGAAGACACTTCAGAACTGGGCTTGACCTAAAGTTGAACAATGGACAAGGAGTCATTTAACCCTGGCTTGAGGGCTTCATAAAATGGATAACTCATTACTCTCTGAAGCATCTCATTATACTTTGGTTATCTCTACTGGTAAATAAGTTATTTACTTACATAAAACTCATATTAGCTTCTTTGAAATTGTTTACCAATTGATTCCTATTCTGTAGATTGTAGCTAAATAAAATTATAATAATTCACCCACATGCTAGCCCTCTAAATAATTGAAGACATTTCCCCACAACTTTAATGTTCAAAGCATTGGTGGGAATGGACAAAGGGGCAGAGGAAGAGAATGCCAGTTTTCTTCAAAGACATAAACTCATTGTCATCTATTCAGTTCGCACTTCTCTGAATTCATCTTTTTTTTTTTTTTTAATTTGGAACCCAAAGTTTAACACAGTGCTCTCTAGTTCAGAGGTGTCAAACACTGCATGAAGTTTACATTTCTCCTTTAACACACCTAAGTACTACACAAACCCAATTAAAATGTAATTGATAAATATTTAACAAAATGGAATATAAGATAACATATTTTAAATCCAAATGAATTTGCAGCCTGTAGGCATATATTTGCGAGAATTTCATTTGTGTTTCACAGCAATGTTCTAGATGTCATATGAACAAGGTGGAGTACAGCAGGCCTAATGACTCCTTGGTCTTGGACCCAAAGATTCTTCATTTAATTTAAGATTACATCTATTTTAATGCTTGCTATATCATACAGCTGACTCACATTGAGTTTGCAATCTACTAAGACAAATTCTTGATCTCCTAACATCTCTAAATATTTTTAAAACTAATTTGATAACTATTTCAATCTAATTGATTTTTTGTAGATCATTTTATTTTATTTTATTCAATAAAATATTATCCTGAGATTTCCATAGGTGTTATCAGATGGCAAAGAGGGGTCCATGACAAAATATTGGTGAAGAATCCTGGCACCAAAATTCTAAGAAATATGAGACTGTTTCCTTCTAGTTCTGAAATTGCATATTTCAGTGAAAATGAATATACTTTGCCTCCTGAGTTTTATTCTTTGCCATATTTTTACCACACTTTGAGTCATGGTTAAGGAGCTATAGATTGAAGTTTCCTGTGAGCTTTAAGGAAAAGTCTCTTCCCATCAAGGCTTTCTCCTTAGTGTCTATAAAGTGTGCCATCCTATGACAATGGAGGATAAGATTCAAATTAATGCTGATACAGCATGGTAAAGGTAATAATAATTTGTATCAATAGTGCTATCTAGGTTAGTGGTATCAAACTCAGAATCACTAAACCATACATAAGGATCTCTTTGAGTGCATATTGATTTAAGAAACTGCATATCAATACTTTCCCTGTCTACTATACTTTTATTTATATTTCCCAATTACATTTTAATCTGGTTCATGTTTCTGGGTTGCAATTCAGCCTGAAGGCCATGTTTGACACCTCTGGTCCAGAATGAGTCAAATTTGATCCCAATGATGCCTCAGCTATTCTCTTTACCTCTGCTTTAAATGTCTGTTCAGAAATTTGACCAAGCAGTAGAGCTGATTTCCATGTTCTCAGGGATGTTTCAGGGTATTCCAGAGACCAATGAATCATTGGACTACAATGGTCTAAGTGCAATTTTCTTTACAAAATTGCATGATACATGCCATATTTTTATAGCAAATTTTTAAAGAACTATTTTGGGTATCACTTTTGATCATCAAACACTAGATATTATTTCATTGTGTTCTATAATTGGACCTTTATTAAATTGATTGATTAATCTCGTCTTTCATTCTTTGAAAGTAGAACCAGATTAGTTAAAAATCTTTTGTTACTTCCTACTGTTATAGTAGAAAGCACTTTAGCTGATTTTTGATAAAAACAGATGGTATAATTTTGTTTTTTATTTAACATCTTTTAAAATGCATATTGATTTCCAGAAGTTCACAAGGATATCATGAATCTCCATATTGGAAAAATGCATTATTATATCTGTCACCTATGCATAGAATAATATTATTGTATATCCACATTAAATAGGAGGAATTTAACCAAATTATTTTGGCTAGAAATTACTTTCTACTGAGAACGATATGACTTATATTGTAAAAGTTTCTATTTATCTATGTTGCCAAAACTAGAAAAAATACTATGCATTCATTTTAAAAAAAATAGCTCATTGTTACATGCTTTGCATAGGTTGATTTCTCTGTTAGGGCTGCCTTACAAACCTATTTTCTTTGAAATAATTACATCTGCAAATTGAATTAATACCTGTTTTGTGGCATACTTGCATAGATTACACATATACACATTTGCATTTACAAGTAGATGAATAGATAAAGTTCCTATACAAAATCCTGTTCTTGGTATGCAAAATCATCTATAAACCAGTCCCCTTCCATCTTTCCAGTTTTCATTCATAATATTCCCCACCACACACACTGCTATTCAATGATCAAGATATTTCCATCTTTCAGCTCCAGCCATTTTTTTTTTTTCGCTGTCAGTAGGACTAGAATGTTCTTCCTCTTTATCTCCACCTATGGGCACTTCTGGCTTTCTTTCAGTGCTTTTTCCAATTGTTCTTGATTATGATGCCTCCACTCTCTTAATCATTTACTGTTTATTCTGTATATAGCTTTCTTGTATATATTTGTTGGAGAAGAGGGACAGAGGCAGACAGAGAAAAGACTGAGAGATAACAGAAGAGGAGAGACAGAGACAGAGAAACACAGAGGCAGAAAGAGAAACAGAGAGACACAGAGAGATAACAGGAGAGAAGGAGAGAGAGACAGAGAGAGAGATAGAAAGACAGAGAGAGACAGACAGACAGAGATACAGAAACAGAGATGTGAGAGAGAGAGAGAGGAAACAGAAAAACACAGAGAGACAGAGACAGAGATAACAGAAGAGGAGAAGAGAGAGAGACAGAG
>JAJPUD010008884.1:14554-42093 GCA_023553655.1 Myrmecobius fasciatus | reverse complement strand
GGCCCTAAGGCGGTAAGTAGCTAGCCCATAGAAATACTGTCATGATGAGTCAATGGCTGGATTTGAACCCACATTTTCCTGATTTGGAGAAATCATTCTCTCTCTAGTAAAACAGTAGTATTCAAACTTTTTCTGATTCAACATCTCTTTATACTATTAAAATTATTGACCCCCCAAAAAAAGAGCTTTTGTTCATTATGTGGGATATAGCTATTGTTATTTACCAAAACTGTTATGAGGAAAATAGTTTTGACTTCATGGACCTCCTAAAAGAGTGTTGAGGCTCCCAAAGGTACTCAGACCATGTTTAAGGAGCACTGCACCACACTACTAGGTATGTATTTGTTTCTGTTTTCTCTGCCTCTTATTTTCTGCATGCACACATACATAGGGATGCATAGAAGTGCAGTTATATCATATACATGTATATATGTATTTTGTGTAGTCATGACACAAGAACATACACACAGATATACATATAAGCATTTAATATGGGTTGCACATGTGTGTATTGCATATAGTGTGAATGAATATACATATGTCTATATATATACATATATATATTCTTCTATTTCTAAAAAGCTAATATAGTTCGGTGAATAGAATACAAAATTGAAATTAAAGAAGATGGGTTCAAATAAAGCATCTGACATGTATTAATTTTGTAACCACAGGTAAATCAGTTAAATAAGTATTGTCAAAGACTGTATAATATGCAGTTGGGGATAAGAATCAAAGATTTCTATACCAAAAATATAATATCTCCTATATATTCAAATGTATGCCCAGGTCAACTGTTAGAGTACCAGGCCTGGAGTCAGAAATAATCATCTTCCTTCCTTCAAATCCGGCTCCAGACACTTACCAGCTATGTGACCTTGGACAAGTCACTTAAGCCTATCTGCCTCAGTTTCATCATCTGAATGGCAAGTCATTCCAATATGTCTGCCAAGAAAATCTCTACGTAACAAATAGTTGGATACAATTGAAATGACTAAAAATAAGTATATACATATATACACTATATATATATATAGTGTATATATGTATATACACATATATACGTATATGTATACACACACAAATACATATATATAGATAGATATAGATATAGATAGATACATAGATAGATAAATGGATAGATTACATGTGCCATAAGCATACAAAGAGGGAGTAGCAAGGATCCTTGACTACAATGAAGTGATCATTATGTCTAGTCCTTCCCTGAAAGTAAGTAGTACCCTTGCCGCAGAAGGGTGTACTGGAAAAACTATGACAACCTCTCTGTCTATATATTTATGATGTGTATATACATATATGCTATAAGCATATACATATATACATATATGCTCAGTCATATGTATACTGTGCATACAATATTTCCATATTCAAAAGGCAAAAATATGTTGCTATTTTTCCTGTGTGAATTGCAGCAAACATCTTATTGATTGAGAACACTGGTTGAATTACTGGAATTTTCAATGGGTGGTTGCCATTGCAAAGGAATATTTTTTTCTAAAAAATGTCTGATTTCTACAATTCCCCACAGTTCAACTCATGAGACATTTTGTATGTGAAATTAAATATTTTATGATTAATCTGTAGATAACTATACTCAAAATGTCTAAGAAGTTTATTTTAATGAATATTTCATTTTTATAGGCTCAGGTACTGTAACTAACTTTAATTGCAATCAAGATAAGAATTATTGATTGGTGTCTTGGGACAAGGTATGTCAGGAAAATGAAATGCAAGCAAGAGTAGCTATTGTTCAAAAAGTATTCAATTACATAAAAAACATTTCCCCTCCAATATGCACAGCTGCAACCTGTTGAGATAGGTAGATGTGTTCATAGATATGTGCTTCTTTTCAAGTAATATTAACCATCAAATGTAACAGAGCATAAAAAATGAATGAAAAAATATTGTTTTTTTCTTGGACAGGTTTTTCCCCCAAGATTAAAACAGATTTTAAATAGCATTCCATTAAGCTATATGTTAATTTGGAAATCATATATTTTATTTTAAATCTAATAGCTTTCAATTCATCAGGTCTTAGAAATTTTTTTAAAATTAATTTTGGAACTTTTTTTCCCCTGTTCTCCATCACTGTACCAGGAATATTTGACTGATCAAATATACCAAGACAGGATGCAAGGTTATTTCATTTCATCCATTTCCATGATATTTCCTTTCTTTGGTCATCTTTAAAAGCTGTCTATGAAACTTGATTTTGAAGGGAAGTGGTTTGACTGATACTTTACTCACTTGATTTACATAGGTTGTCTTATCACGACTCACACATATTGCAGCTTGCTTTTACAAAAAGCCTCATTGCCACCAATTCATTTGATATTCATGACAACAATGAAAAATTAAATTCATTGATCTTGTGATAATAGATGTAAAGCTAGAATGGACCTTGACAGTCACTGAATGTAATTTTCTCATTTTACAGAAAAACAAACTGAGACAAAGGGAATTAGAGTGACCTGCCCAAACTCTAACCCTTATTTTATAAACGAGGAAATGGAAGCTCACAAACCAGAAAAATCCTTATTATAAATTTCAGTCAGTTCTTTATATATATATATATATATGCATATATATATATATATATGTGTGTGTATGTATGTATATGTGTATATGTATACATATATACACATATACATACATATATACATATGTTAGAAATGAGACCTTTATTAGAAACAATAGCTTTAAAAATCATTTCCCAGCTTTCTGCTTCCTTTCTAACCTTGGTTTTATTGGTCTTGTCTGTGCAAAACACTTTTTAGTTTAATTTAATCAAAATTATTCATTTTGCATTTTATAATTTTCTCTATTTCGTGATTGGTAATAAATTCTCCTTTTTCAAAGATTTGATAAGTAAACTATCCCTTATTCTCATCATTTGTTTATAGTAGTACTTTTTTCCTTTTTTATTAATAATATTTTATTTTTCCAAATACTTACAAAGATAGTTTTCAATATTTACCTCTGCAAAACTTTGTGTTCCAAATTTTTTCTCCTTTTCTCCCATCAATTTCTCTCCACAAGACAACAAGCACTCTGAGATAGGTTAGGCATGTTCAGTTTTCAAAAAATATTCCCACATTTGTCATAGTGGACAAAAAAAATAATATGTAATGAGGGAAAAGAAAAAGGTAAAAAAAAAAGCAAACAAACAAGCAAAAAAGGTGAAAAATACTATGCTTTGATCCATGTTCAGGTTTCCATAGTTCTCTCTGTGGATGTCAATGGCACTTTTTATCACAAATCTATTGAAATTGCTTTGAATAGCATCATTCTTAAAAAGAGATGTGTATCACAGTTTATCATTACATAATCTTGCTGTTGCTGTGTACAATGATCTCTTGGTTCTGCTCACTTCACTTAGCATCAATTCATGTAAGTCTTTCCAAGCTTTTCTGAAACCAGCTTATACATCATTTCTTATACAACAATAATATTCCATTATATTCATATACCATAACTTAGTCATTCCCATTTGATGGAAATAGAATATTTTATCACTCTTTATGTCTAAATCATGAATCCATTTTGACTTTATCTTGTTATAGGGTGTGAGATGTTGGTTTATGCCTAGTTTATGGCATGATGTTGTCCAGTTTTCCCAGTAATTTTTGTCAAATAGTGAATTATCTCAGAAGCTGGAGTCTATAGCTTATCAAACTGTAGATTATTATAATCATTGACAATTATGTCTTATGTATCTAAGTTATTCCACTGATCCGCAACTCTATTTCTTAGCCAATAAACAAATAGTTTTGATAACTATCACTTTATGGGACAGTTTTAGGTTTAGTACTGATAGGCCATCTCCCTTTGCACTTTTTTCCACTAATTCCCTTCATATTCTTGATCTTTTGTTCTTTCAGAGGAATTTTACTATTTTTTTCTAACTCCATAAATTAATTTTTGGCACTTTGAATAATATGGCACTGAATAAGTAGACTAATGTTGGTAGAATTGCCATTTTTATTATATTCAGCTTCCATATTTAGAAAATGAAAGAATTTGATAAGATGAACTCTAAGGACCCAGCAGTGTCAAAGCCCCATTTCTTGTCTTTATTTCTTGGATGTCTGTAATGTAAGTATAAGAATACCACAACATTTGAGAGGACTGGTCACTATTTTCTACTTAATCTTGAAAAGATTAGCAACTAATAGACATATTCTCTCACAATTAGTTTCACTTAATTGGATTTAGATACAGTTCTCTTTATTTCCAAGCTATAAATAGCATGAAGCGATTTTTCCCCTACTAGGCCAAATTTTGATTGGTACCACCAACATTATTTTGGAGTGTATTTCTTTCCCTTTGCTTCCCAGGAGTGTCCTGTTCTTAAGCACCATCTCTCTCTCTCTCTGTCTTTCTCTCTCTCTCTCTCTGTCTCTCTATCTCTGTGTCTGTCTCTCTCTCTGTCTCTCTGTCTCTGTCTCTGTCTCTGTCTCTCTCTGTCTTTCTCTCTGTCTCTGTCTCTCTGTCTCTGTCTGTTTCTGTCTCTCTCTGTCTCTCTCTGTCTCTCTGTCTCTGTCTCTGTCTCTGTCTCTCTGTCTCTGTCTCTGTCTCTGTCTCTGTCTCTGTCTCTCTCTCTCTCTCTCTCTCTCTCTCCTGCTATGTCTCTCACACACAGGCATACATACACACAAAGCTGGACCTATTTTTTTTAATTCTATGGAACAGAAGCAAATATTCACACTGATATTTTCCCTTAGGGCTTTTTTCACATTGACATTGTGGGTTAAGGTTTGCAAGTAGATTATCCACATTTTTCAGTTGTGTAAACTGAAGTTCAAAGACTTGAAATCATTTGCCCTCCGTGACAACACATAGCTAATTAGTTTCAAGTATAATTTATGATTTATAATATTATTACAGACTGCTTGGCCCGATTAACACTGAGTCTTCTGATAATACTTGTGTCCCTTATCCAAGTCAAAAGACTGAGGGTTCATTTGGCCAATTAAGCCACACACAGGGGAGTTTTAGGAACCCTAGGCCATTAAATCTTTACCTTTGGGATACTTGTGTTCTCTTCTGCAGGGCAGTGATATTGATCACACTTAGTTGATTTTGGCTCCCAATGATAGATGAGCAATAAAGACTTTATAGAACAACAGTATCAGAAAACATTGGGCTTTCCACCCTTTTTATCAGAGATACTGTGATGGATGGTATCAATGAGGCACATAGACAAGATCCATTTACTAAAAATGGTATAAGATGCCTGTACTTTTTCAAACTCCTTTGAGATCCAATGATCCAACGCACATTGATACAAATTTTAATGGTTATAAATTCTGATAATGTCCCTATGATTTGGAGGAAACAAAACAAACACAATTGCTGGAAGATTTGGAGATTTCAGCAACACCCTCACATGCATGATCCTTATCAACTATTCCTGTTGGAGCAAACACTGTGCTTTTTGAGCTTTCCACTGAACAAGTGGAATTTGGGACTAGTAATACAAGGAGTTCTAAAGACGTGTGCTGAAGGCATGAGGAGAATTCCAGTGCTCTTGAGTAAAAAGAATGATTCTATCTCTACTCACAGTAACTGAGCTTCCTGATAAGGAAAATTAATCTGTAGTTTTTGTTGTTGTTGTTTGTTTTTTGTTCAATTCTTTAATATAAGGAAACATAGTTTTTGTTTGTTTGTTGTTTTGTTTGTTTTGGTTTGTTTGTTTCTTTTACAATAAACTCTAAATACAGGAAGAATGAGATCCATATTTTACCCCTTGAGGGAGGAACATGTGGCAGATCCCTCTTCCTTCAAACCTACAAAGAAAAAAGAAAAAAAATTCACCCTTTGGTTTTTCCACAGCTTTAGTTTACTTCTTGGTCATAAAGGCTTTTTGGAATTCAATCGTATCATATTAAAATGCCCATATTCCTAACAGAATTTCTTCCTGGTGTGTGAGCTAATACTTTAGTGAATTGCTTGACAATCCATGGATAGCAAAACTCTCTGGGAGCTGTACTTAGGACAGGCCTAAGGGATGGCCAAGAACCCTAAATTATCAGAGTAGGACTTTAATGGGAGAGAACTGATAACAGCCACCTTCTATACAGAGAACATTATATGGATTATTTCATGTGATCTTCCTAATAGTCTGTTAAAGTCAGTCTTATGGATTTTATTCTCCCCATATCCCAAAGGAAACTCAGTCCAAATAGCTTGCTCATGCTCAGACTGAAAATAAATGTCTAACTTAAGATTGATTCCCCATGAGAATTCTTTATATTACAACCTGTAGCCATACTGGAAGGGCACTCAGGGAAAACTAAAAAAAACAAACAAACAAACAAAAAAAAAAAACACTTTTTTAAAAAAACTTCATACATTTGTCTATGAATGGGACCAGGTGAAGATTTCTCAAAAAGTCGATGAGGTCAGACCCTAGGCTTGCAGAGGGCCTGTCATGTGATCCCTATTCCCAGGGGTCTGCAGGACCTAAATCCAAGTTACAGGAAGTCACATGATCTTTAGGCCTGAGGTCTGTAGGGCAGAAACAGACATAACTCACAGGAAGTATACAACATTGCTGACCATTGGTCAATGATTTTTCAAACCATCCAGTGAAAAGAATTGGGTCACCAAATTCATTATTTTTGACTGACTAGGCCAGGCACAATGGTGGGAGGTGGGAGCTGAGAGGATCTAGGTCTGCTCAGGTGTGCTTGGGCCTCTTCTTACAAGGACCTCTCTGTAGCTGAAGAGACCTCTGAGTAGTCATTTTGGGTAAGGGGGCCTAGCACCTGTCCCATACATCTAGGGATAGCTCTAGGTAAAAGAATTGGGGGAATATGAGAAAGAGAGGTGTGATCATCCCTATCCACATCCTTTCTTCTAATGGCATTATTAAATGTTTAATTGTTTCTTTGTGGTTTTTTAATTGGATAAGCTACTTTGGATGGGCCTTATCAAATCAAATATGCATTTATTAATCACCATTTGTTAGTAACTCATTGCAAGGTGGGAGAGACAAAGAGCTGGTGATACTAAGTACACAAAAATGTTTGTTTTAGCAAAATGGAGTCAAGATGGCCTAAGTTTGACTTCTAGTTCTACACAATAAAGCATAAATGATTTAAAGTTTTGTGAGATTCCATTCTCTCTGTCTCTGTCTCGCCCCTCACACACACACACACACATTCCAAGGATCTTAGGTCTCTGCTTTCACAAATACCTAACACCACAAGGTAATGGTTATTTATTAACTTATAATGGCAACTCGGGCTCTATTTCTAATTTTTGTTCAAATAAATAACCTAACCCTTTCAGAGCATCTCTACAATTAACAAACCAGTTTGAAAGTATGTGTCCTATGACACAGGGAATGTGTCACATTACCAGCAGATAGGACTAAAAATTCCCTCAGCCATCTGTCAATTGTGTTGTTATTCTAGAAGAAAAACTAACAGCTGGCATTGGAGGGAAAGACTATGGGAAAAAAAAAAAAAAGATTTCCAAAAACGTTGGAATCACTCTATGGTGGCTGGAAATCTGCCTTTTATTATGCAGATGCAAACATCCATCCATATCACAGGCAGATATAATTGTTTTATTGTGTCTCCCTGCCTTATATCATTTCTATTGGCTTCATCCACTGTTTTCAATCTTGATATATTTAATGCAAATTAGGATGACTCTGAGGTACCATTTCCCACCTCTCAGATTGGCAAAGATGGTAGGAAAATTTAATAATAAATGTTGGAGGGGATGTAAGAAAATTAGGACATTAATGTATTGTTGGCGGAGTTGTAAACTGATCCAGCCATTCTGGAGAGTAATCTGGAATTATGCCCAAAGGGCTATCAAATTGATTAAGCTTTGATCCAGTAGTGTCTCTATCGGGTTTGTATCCCAAAGAAGAGATCATAAAAAAGGGGAAAGGACCCATAGATGCAAAAAAGTTGATAGCAGCTCTTTTTGTACTAGCAAAGGATTTGAAATTGATTGTGTGCCCATCAAATGGGAAATAACTGAATAAGTTGTGAGATATAGATGTAATGGAATATGATTGTTCTGTAAGAAATGATGGATAAATTTGATTTCAGAAAAGTCTGGAAAGATTTCCATGAACTGATGCTGAATGAATTGAACAGAACCAGGATAACATTGTATACATAACAGTAAGAATATGTAATGATGATAGACTCATCTCTTTTCAGCAATACATCGATCTAAGATAATTCCAATAGAGTTGGGAAATGCCATCTGCATCCAGAGAAAGAACTGTGGAACCTAAATGTAGATTGAAATATATACTAATTTCACCTTTTTTGCTCATGCTTTCTTCTCTTCTGTACTGATTTTTCTTGTAAAATATGACAAATATGGAAACATTTTAAAAGATTGTATAATCTATATCAGATTGCTGTTTTGGGAAGGGAGAGGTAAAGGAAGGAGGAAGAATTAAATTGGAACATAAAATTTTATAAAAATGGATGTTGAAAACTATCTTTACATGCATTAGCATAAATAAAATACTATTAAGGGGGGAAATAGAGGAAATAAAGGGTGAAATGATAGAATATCTTTTAATGTTTATATATTTTAGTTTCAACTCATGGAATAAAACAAGCAGTTTCATAACAGTATAATACAAATTATAATTGCACTTGAAACCTTAAGAAAAATATTTTGAGACATTTCAAGGCTCAAGCAGTTGACAGAGAGGCAGCTTTCGTTTCTGCAACTGTAATCACCATCATATATATCTTGAAACTTTTTTCTGACACCAGTCAGAACCACAGGCTTGAATCTTGTTCATGGATTCAAGACTGTGCCCACATGTACTGGGATTATTGATGTTCTATTTTCATTTCATCTCACTGTGAGCTGGAAGTTGTCCTATTTACTGGATGGGAACATTGGACGTATGTTAGAATGATCCTGAGTACCTAGGACCAGCTGATGATATCAAAATGAAATTTTTGCTTTTGTTGTGATTAAAAAAAATGAAAGACATTGTGACTTGTAACTATACAAAATTATTTTTGAGTCAGGAAGACCTGGATTGACTTTCTACCTTTGACAAAAACTGGCTGTGACCCATAGCATTTCAGTTAACCTCTCATTATCACAGGCCACCCTTAAGACTACAAGTTACAGAAAAAAATGTAATATGTCATTGATAGGTTGGAATCATTTCTTTTGGCTTCCCACTCAATAAAAACACAAGGTATAACTAAAAGAAAGAAAGGGAAGGGGATGAAGAGAAAGAGAGTAAGAGATAGAGAGAGAGACAGAGAGAGACAGCAGCAGGGAGACCAGTGGGGAGAGAGAATTGGTCATGGACTCAGAATTGATTGGTTGACAATCTGCCTCTAATATGTATTAAATATATGACTTTGGACAAGGCACCAAATGTCTCAGTTCCCCATAGTAAATATTTAATACTGTAAATGGCAGCGAAGTTAACCATCTGGAATATTAGAATATATTTCCTTGCCAAAAATGCTCTCCACCAAAGAAATGAAAGTTCTGTGAAAGCAAAAGTACTACACTAGGATGTGGAGTCCTGAACACTACTCCCTGTATCCCATCTCCATGAATTAGGAGCCATGTGGACTTACCAAGTCACTCCTCCCCTATGATATACAATTGCCTGATCAGTGATTCAGTGAAATAGCTAGATTAGATCATGAATGACTGTATGGGTACTGGAAATGAGTACTGTATTTGGGAATCTGGGTTCCAATCCTTGCTTTCCTACTACTGATTAGTGTGTGCTAGTCACTTAATCTCTGTAAATCTTCAGAGTCTGAATCAAGAGAAACATAGTGCCAAGGATGAGGGGAAACATAATCTCACCAAACATTTCCATGGTCAGACCACATTGTTCTATTGTGTTGAGTGATGAATATTACCCTTTTAGGAAAGACACTGACAACCTGATTATTATCTAAATGAAGATGAAACCCCAATAAAAAATGATCTCAAAACCGTACCATTCAAGGTTCAGTGAAAGAAACAAGTACTGAAAAGAAAAGGCTTGGGCATAACTGTTATATATGACACAGCTGACTTGTTCAGTAGAAAACTCAAATAGGAACAATATTTGCAGATACAGAGAAGCAAATTTAGACCTAAACCAAAGAACTTTACAATCATAGTTATTTAAAATGAGATGGATTGACTTGAGTGATAGTATCTTCCCCTCTTTGAAGATGCACAAGTAAACACTGGTTTTCCACTTGAGGGGAAAATTAAAGATATGATAGTGGCCCAGAACAGATTTAAACAAATAGGCACTGGGGTCATATTAAACTCTGAGAAGCTTTGATTCTTTTGTAACCTAGAATAATGGTTAGGATTTGATCAGTTAAAATGTAAAATGGTTTGGAAAATTTAAAGCACTATATAAATGTTAATTATCCTCCTCATATTCATTAATTATATTCCATTGCATTAATAGAACCCAATCTATTTAGCCATTCACCAATTGATGAACATCTGTTTTCAGTTCTTTTATTCCTCAAAAAGCACAGATAAAAAATATGGCATCTTTTACTTTATCAGTTATTTCCTTGGTATATGTGCTTTGAAGTGGAATTTGTGAGTCCAAAGATAATGAACAAGGGCATTTCAGTGGCATTACATGATTCTCAATCGCTTTCCTGAATGGTCATCATCTACTAACTGTGCATTAGTATAACAGTTTTTCCATACTACTTCCACAGTTGATTAAGTCTATCTTTTTTTGTCTTGTAATGAACTATATGCATCTGAGATAAAACCTCAGTGTTGTTTTTATTTGAATTCATCTCATTACTAATGATTTTGAGCATTTCATGATGTTAATAGTGTGCAATATTTTTGATAACTGATAATATACATTGGACACCTATTCATTGGGGAATGGCTTAAATATTGAGGAAATAATTAATATGGACAATTAGTTGTCCATATATGTTAGAAATTACAGCCTTTTCTGAAACATCTGGTACCCTTTTCCCATTCACATACTCCTCTTCCCTTCCTTGATGTAGTAATTTTGTTTGAACATTTCTATTTCATTTAAACAAAGTTATCTATTCTATCTTTTGGAATTGTCTTTATTTTTTGTTTGAATGAGCATAAGTATAAAAGCTTTATGATATCCTCTTCTAATACTGATGATATAATTATTAACATGCAAATCAACTATCCATTTTGAATTAATTGTGGGATATGGTACAATATTTTGTACAAGCCTAAATTCTGTAAGACTTCTTTCTGGTGTTTTTTTGTTTGTTTCTTAAAGAACGGAAACTTTTTTTTTTTTTTTTTTTTTTGCTTTTTGCTGAGGCAATTGAGGTTAAGTGACTTGCCCAGGGTCACAAAGCTAGGGAATGTTAAGTGTCTGAGACCAGATTTGAACTCAGGTCCTCCTGACTTCAGGGCTGGTGCTCTACCCACTGCGCCACCTAGCTGCCCCCAGAAACTTCTTTCTTTAGTGATTTATAGGTTAGAGTTTACCAAACACTAAGTTTTTGAACTATTATTTCTGAATCTCCCTTAACTAATCTGTTACATTAATCTACTTTTGTATTTTTAATCTACACTAAATGATTTTGTTGTTTGTTGCTTTATAATGTATATCAAAGCTAAAAGTTCTATTCCCTTAGATTGCTACCTTTTTTTATTCTTTTTTTAAATACTTTAGATTAAGAGTTACTGATTCTTTTTCCATAACATTGATCCTTTGGTAGTCTGGTAAAGTCTATGGGCATATTCTCAAAATAAAACATAAGATTACCAAGGAAACTAATTATATCGAGCCATTTTCATGTATGTATGTATGTATGTATACATATATATGTGTGTAAATGCACATATATGTGTATATGTATAAACATGTATAGGTACATATATATAAAGAGGTTTGTCTTATCTATGTATGTCTATGTGTATGCATACCTAAATAGGTATATTTTCTCCTATTTTTTGACTCTCTCTCTTATCAACATTCATAGACCAGCCAAATAACAGTACAAATAATCAATATTCTTACTTTATTCCCATATTTATTAAGGACATTTCTAATTATTACCATTTAGCATGATGTTCGTTTTGGGGTTTGGATAGATACTTTTTATGATATTAAAATGATTCCTTTATTTCTATACTTTGTAAGATTAAAGAGACTTCACAACAAATAAATCTGTATAGACATAATAGACTGCTTCATCAAGCACTATTACTGAAGTGCTAAAATATAAGCTATAGGGTTACCTGTTGAACATGATAGACTAATAGTTGGGAGATATAGAAATGCCATCAGGAAATTAAAATTATCAGGAATCATAGAGATTAAACAATTTGTTCAAACAAGCATATAGTGAACATCAGCACTCTGATTCCAAAGCTGGTGATCTTTTCACTATTTTGTAAATATAGTGAGCATTCCTATCAATATCATAGAAAAGCTAGATGGCCTCTGTTGTTTCATCAGTTATTAAGATTCAGAATTCTTTTCTGAATCCACTAAGAACTGACTGAGATTCTATCCCCTCCCCTTTCCTTTAATAACTTTCAAAGAAAAAAATTTTCTAGGGAACTTGTTCAAATCATTATCCCATGTCTAAAAGAATTAGATGGGTAGATATCATTGCATTTGCCCCTTTATCCTCTGTTCTAATCTGCGTTGGAAGGATTCACATTGGCTAATTTCTTTTACCTCATTTTACTGAGCATCTTTTTCTCCCCATTTATTTGCAAAATTTACTGTCTTGGCAAAAAGTTGTCTATTATAAAGATATTTGCAATCTTTTAATTCTCATTTCTAAATAACAACCTTGATTTGATAAATATTTAAAAAAAAGAGTAAAGTGAAAATGCCCTTTTGTTTTCAATCTTCTTTAAGTCCTATAAAGATCTCCACACAAGAGTCACTGAGATCTTTAAAAGGCACAAATATAATTATGGTCATACAATCTGCAGATTTTATTTTTTTCTTTTGTTCTCCTTCACACAATTACCTTTAGGTAAACTTCTTGAGGGCAGGGATTATTTTAAATGTTTTTTTTTTTTCCTTTGGAATCCCAATGTTTTTATTCTGGATACTTCAGAAAACCTAGTCAGAAAATCTGATTTGAATAATGGCATACAAATGACATGTTGCTATTCCAATGCATCCTTAAAGCTGTCCATTTGCTTTCATTGAATGATTTCTGCCATCTTTTTGGTAACAAAGGGACTTAGTTATTGTTCTAGATGCACTAATCCACTTACTCTCAATTTTCTCATTTGTAAAATGAAATGGAGAAGAAAGCAGCAAATCACTGAAGTATCATTGCCAAGAAAATGCCAAATGGAGTCATGAAAAGTCAGCCATGGCTGAAAAATAACTTAAAACACATACTTGCATGTATATGGGCATATGTACACACAAATATCTACCTATAGTATTTCCCATGCTCAAGAGAAGAATGAAGTTTTTAAAAAATACTTTCTACTTTTGCCTGTTTTTTTTTTCTTCCTATATCTATTACTGTGTAGGAAACAAAAACTGGAAAACAGGATAGAATGCTTTCTGCTAATTCTAAGAAGTGAAAAAAATCATTCTGTCTTTCCAACTAGAAACAATTATTTCCCAGACGAAAGGAAGAGGTGTAACCCAGCTTCATTTCTCAATGACACCCTTGATTTGATACATCTTATAAAAGAGAAAAGTATAAATGTCCTTTCACTTTCAACATTCTTTAATTCTTGTAAAGATCCCCATATAAGAGTTACTGAGAGCCAATAAAACATTCATCAAAACAGCCACATTTCATATGTGATGGAAGAAATGGTTAGACTCATATTTCTATTTTTAATGAGATTTTTATGCTCATTTGGGAGATTGAAGAATCTTTTTCCTTCAGTTTGCCTTTGAACCTTTAAAGTCTGCTGGATTTTCTTTAATTCTTGTTTACTCCTTTTTAAAGGTACATATGTGAACAAAATTCTTCTTTCCATCAAAGAGCATTGCAATAGGACTTCTGTTAAGAGGGAAAAGAGAAAAAGTCAACTTGTAAATGGGAAAATGGTAAAAAATGCATGTTTCATAAAATTCAGTAGCTAAACATACATATATATATATGTATATCAGAGAGAGAGAATGTGTACATTCATGTACACATGCAGATATGCAAGTGTGTATTGTGAACATGTATTTTGCATTGTATTTTACATATATATGTATATATAGTTTATATATATTTAGACACATATGTCTAAGTAAGTACATATACATATAACATGCTTTTTTGCTGGATATTTGTGTGAATGCTAATATTTTTGAATATTAGCAAGATTTCCCTCCATCTTAATCTCTTCCCCTTTAATATTTAATTTTTATTAATTTAATTTAATTTAATTTAATATTTAATATGATCACATTCATGTGAATATAATGTTAGAGCCATAACTTATGTGAGCAGGATTTTGTACTAGGACATTAACACTTAAAAAACACAAAAAGAAAAAACACATAATCCCAGACATACAGTAGCTTCTAAAGAAATTGATTTCTTTATTCATTCAAATAAAACTTCCTTCATTAATTCTCATATCATTCTTCCATGATAAATAACGTTATATAGCTGATCTGAGTCAAGAAGTCTTGTATTCAGCTCTAGCCTTAACTTCTTAAGACAAATCATCTCCCAACTCTTCCTGTAATTCACCTAGGCCCTACTTTTTGGGGGGTATTATCCCCTTTCTGGGTCACCCCACCATCAATTCACAGCAATAACAAATGTAATGCAGTGGAAAACTATACCAATATAAATCTTTTAATTATCTGCCTTGGTTGATGGGCCTCACTATTATTCTGCATGGACTCATTTCCCAAAGATTAATATGTTTCAGTCTTCAAATTTTCTCATCCGTGTGATAGTAAAACTTGACTGCAAAAGAACACCCCCTCCTCTAACCTCAGCTGCTTATTTCACAATTTTCATCTTTAAATTCAATTCAGTATCACCATTTCCAAAACTCCATTCCAGATATACCTGCTCCTTCTCATTGTGCCCTCAGGAATGTCTGCTTCATAATTAACTTTTTTTTCCTTTATCCTAAACCACTTCCTTTCTTATTCCTTTTCTCTTTTGATACTCACTGAGCCCTGAATGCTTCCTAACTACAAATTTCCCCTAACGTTATTTTCACTGGTTCTTTATTATCATTGCCAATTCCATTCTCTTCTTTTACAGCCTTTTTCCTTTGAGGTTCATTTAATCCAAAATTATAATCCATCCAGATTCTAGTATTTGTGACCAACTGTTCTCCAGGATATTTCCCTTCAATTTTCAATCAGGATCATTCAATCAATGATCAAGGATTATAACCATTCCTGGATCATGCTTTTATCCATAAATCTTCCACTTCCATGTACCCCAACTTTGAGTATTCTTTACCTTATCACAAACCCTTGATTTTTCTATATATTCCTATGACATTTCTAAACCAATTCTTAATGTTAACATAAGGTCATTGCCTCTGTCCCCAAGTACTCTCCCAAACCATCAACCCTAACTTCATTCTCTTCCCTTTTAATCTTGATCTCTTAGCAAATGAATCAAAGTTTACAATATGCTCATTTGCAATAAAGATTTGAACCATTGATCTGATAATGAACCTCAGTATCTTCATCTGTGAAATAGGGATAATAAAATTTCTCCTATCTGTCTGCCAGGGATGTCAGACTTTCTAAACTTTAAAGTCACATAGAAAGTAGTAAAATTTAGTGGATGTGAATTTTTGTTGTTAATCATACAACCTTTAGGATTTCTCTCTCCTCTTCTCCCAAACTAACAAAAGTTTACCTGCCCTTAAAAGTTAAAAATAAACGTGTGTCATAAAGAATGACTATCTCGCTCATGATTCTATCTCTTGTGTTAAAGGTACACAAAAAGCTGTCATGGAGCTGTTGACTTTCTCCTTTTACAAAGAAAAACAAAATATGAATTTATTTAGAAGGAGGAGGAACAGAAATTGGAGGATAGACAAACAAAATAGACAGAGGAGAAAGAGACAGAAAGATAATGAAGGAAGAAGATAAATAGAAAAACAGAGAGGAAACACAGAGACAGAAAGAAACTGAAAGAGATAGAAAAGAAAGAGATAAACACAGAAACAGAGAAAGAAATGGAGAGAGAAAAAGAGAAAGAGAGACACACCAAGAACAAAAGAGACAGAGACAGAGAGAGAATAAATCATCTTTTTAAAGTGAAAATGAATCTAATCATATAGCCAGATTATACTTTGTTTTTAGGATCTTACATTTCTCATGTGTCCTCATTTGTGGGTCTATGGGGAGAATGGAGTTTAAATAAGGAGAGACTTGAATTCTCATTTTTTTAGTAATTAGCATTCAAGCCAATTTTAAACATAAAGTAAAAATAATGTAAAATATATAGTTATTATATGAAATTACCAGTATAATAAGATGAAAATGTTGAGTGGCCTTGTTTTTGCAGATCAAAACTTCTAAAAATGCTATATCTTTTATTACACTAGAACTCACATTTAAAAAAACTATTATTGTACCATAAAGAATAAAAAATGTACACTTTCAGAGAAAACAAGGGAGACCTCTGCAAACTGTTATAAACTGAAATGATGAAGGTAACTAAGAGAACAATCTCTGTAATAACATCATAGAGATAAAAAAACTGAAAGAATTTAGAATAATGATCAATGTAATGATAAACCACAGGTTTCAAAATGGTGATGAAAATCACTAGCTTCCTGCCACAAAAGTCATTAATAAAATGCAAAAAGTGACATAGATTTTCAGACATGTCTTGTGTGGGCATTTTGTCTGGACTTTACATATATGTATGCATTGGGGACTTTCATTTTATTTTCTCTCTCTCTCTTTTTGATTAATATGATGGATGGAGGCAAGTGGTACAAAGAAATAATTAAGGAGGAAAAAAAGCTAAGTAGTTGAGACCTAAATTGAAATATCTTCTCAAATATTTCTTAGCTGTGTGGTCATGTCCAACTCACTGATCTCTGAAAAACCTCAATGTCCTTACTGTGAAATGAGCTTAACAATATCTGTATTACTTAAATCACAGAGTTATTGTAAGAAACAAATGAAATTGCATATTTAAAGAACTTTGTAAATATTAAAAACACTTTCTAGTGTCAGTAATCATCATTGTACCGAATATACAATCTGCCTCACTGAATGTGAAATGAAAGTGCTCACCTGAGATCACTCCATTAGTAACTAAAAGAGAATCTTTATTACTCATGACTTATTTCTTCCACTCCTACACCATAATGTACCCCTAATTTTTCTGAAACCAACCTATTAATCTTTTTCTTATGGAATTGTTCTTTCTTCTTTTTTCTGTGCATCAGCCACAAAAACCACTTTCAAATTTTATCTTCTTTGACCCTCCATGGAAAGCATGATGGGTTATAGGTACTTTTTTTTTCTTTCCAGTATATTGTTTTCAAGCTGGCATAAAGCAAATCTTCTTCCCTCCTGACTCACTGGTATATTTCTGGCACTGCAATCAGCAAGGGGGCACATCACTGACTTTTAACAATGGCAGCTTAATGGGTTTATTTCCTCATCCAGTCTGAATTTATAACAATATTGAAGGAAGGAACTGATGGCTGATAATGTTAATAATAATTCCCATAATAAGCATCTAATCGGCTGCCATGCAAGATAGATGTGACTCGGTCTCCATGGTAACGAGTCACTCTGGAAGATTCTGATTTTGGTCTTTCAGTGTCCTTTTACATCTTTAGGAACTGATTTTTATTTCTCTTCTTCCATCCCCTTCCTTTGTACAAACTGAATTGTGCATTTGTTACTTTATTGGGAGAGGGATATTTGGTGCTTTGAATGCACACTCTCTGTCATTTTCTCTCACTGGGGACTGCTCATGGATTTGTAAGAAAATTTAAAAGTCATGCTTTGGATGTTCCATGGTCTGACTAAATTGCCCCCTGCTTGTTATGTTGCTAGAATATATTATTGCCTTTGCCTGAGGCCTTTTGGTAGTCTTCTGAAGGAAGGCTGAAATATATAATTTTCATGTGATTTTGGTAGAGAAATTGCAATTTGGATGACTGGTCCAATTGTTATGAATTCCAAAATTAATTTTTTTCTTTTCTCTTAATTAGTTAATTAGGGGACATAAGGAAAGTACATTGAAATATGGCTGGGTGGTTCAGTGGGCAGAATATTGGAATGACTGCTCTATTCCTGGTATCTCTCTTTCTGACAAGAGACCACATGCATCTATGTACTTTTTTGAAGCAGGAATAAAGAATGTCTCTCCCTTTCAAAGTTGTATTCATAATTTTCTTCACCTCTTAGGAGAGAATGAGGTAAATCCTTCATGTTTGAAGCCAGACTATACAAAGAAAGGAAAAATCATGGTCTCTGATATTAAAGAGCATTTATTCTAAATGCAGATACTCTGGATCCTTAATGAAAATAAGTATAGCTGCACAATATGTAAAGTGTTAAATGGCAGCTTATCTCAAAGGGGAATGATTAGCATGGAGCAGAGGGAGGGGGAAGAGAGACAGAGAGGGCAGAGCCCAGGAAAGGCCTCTTATAATAGATATTTTTGATCTGAAAAGTGAAGAAAACCACTAAAAGGTACCAAGTGGGAAGGTAGATCATTCCTGATGTTGTGGCAACCAGTGAAAATTCAGCATCAGAGATGGAATGTAATGTGTGAGAACCAACAGGTAGGTAAATGTAGTCAGATCATTGCAGTCATAAAAGGCAATAGATGGAAGTCAAGTACTGATGGTTATAAGTATTCCAAAGAGAATGCTCTATTTGATCCTAGGGGTAAAAGAACACAGTTAGAATGTACTGTGTATGAGGGTGATGTGTTAAAATTCATATTTAAGTAAAATCACTGGCAGCTAAGTGGAAAATACATTGTAGTGGAAAGGGATTTCAGTTATCATTTCTAATTAGAAGGCCATTTTGGTAATGCTTTTTTCATAATGACAAAAATTTTCAACAACAGTATATAAAATTGAGCCATTTATGTAAACAAGATCACTAAGCCAATTAATGGCAGAAGCACGACTAAAAAGTAAACCTCTTATCCAGTTTAATATTCTTTAAAAACTTTTTGGGTATGTACTAAAAATGTGAGCATAATAGCACAATAGATCTGATTTGGAGTTCTGCATTTAAACTTTAGATATCCTTAAGAAAAGCTGAAAAATAGAAAGCAATCAAGAGGACTGAATAGCTCCATTTGTTAAAAATCAGTATTGAAGAATGCAGCTACCTTTGTACAAGATACTGTGTGTGTGTGTGTGTGTGTGTGTATGTGTGTGTGTGTGATTTTATATCTTTTCTGCCACCTTTTGGGATTATATTGAATCCTAATTGAGATAATACATGAAAAAATGATTTTTTTAAAAAATATCATCCAGTCATTCAGATGCCCAACCAGGTCTAAATTTCTTAGGCTTTCAAATATTCCCTCTTTCATGAAGTTTTTCCCATGCATCAACTCAATTAGGATTCAAAATATCACCATGAAATAGCAGTGGAGATAGAAAGATAAATATTTTTTCTTTGCTGGTTTTCAAAACAATCAGCATTTCAGTGTGGTGAAATAAGTCTACATCTCTTCAGAAGGAAACACTGATGGATAATATATTTATTGCATTTTCTTGAACAGTGTGACAAAGGAAGCTCTCTTTTTCTTCCTAGTATATACTTTCATTCTAGAATCTATCTGGTCTTATCTCAACCTTGAATGGTTTTGGGGATTACAAGAAGCTCAGTGCCCTAGCAAGTCATTATTAGTTAGCCATTTTGCTTTTTTCCCTTCTGCAGTCCTGAATATTTGGACTCAGAAGTCATAGAAATTCCCTGGCCCATATAAACTGTCTCCAATTCAAGAAATATACTCTGTGACAACATTCTCTGTGATTAATATGAATCCCTTCTAATTCAAAAAAATGTTTATAAAAAATCTACTATGCACAAAGCTCTATGCTTAGTGCTGAGAATTTGAAGATATTCTCAGTAAGTTCCTATTCTACATTAATTTCTTATGTAAATACAAGAAAGAAAAGATCTCATCTCTCTCAATATGTAAAAGCAATCATATGTTACAGTAAGGAAGGGGAAACACCATAAATTCTCAAATTCTCTCTTATCAACATAAGCTTTATGTGGACCTGTTGTATATTGCATATTTAATGCATTGCATATTCTAGCCCAACTAGACTGCTATTTGTCAAAGTCAACATTGCATCGCCAGCTTCTCTATGTTCCTTTTTTTTTTCTTTTTATCATCTTGAGAAAGCATAGTTTTAATTATGTTTAATTATAGCTAAGGATCCTGGTGCCTACTTTATTTTTTTAATTTCATTTTTTACATTTTATTTTTCTGTTATGTTTAAAACAATTTTTAACATAAAAATACCTTTGAGTTCCAAACTATTTTCCTTATTCCTTCCATCACCCCATATAGAGAAGTTACACAAAACATTTCCATAAACTTATGTTGTAAAAGAAAATAAAGATTCGCCCCCCTCCAAAAAAAAAACTCTTAGGAAAAATAAAGTTGAGGGAAAAAGTATACTTCAATATGTACTCAGATATAATCAGTTCTTCCTCTGACTACAGATAATATTTTTCAGTATAATACCTCACAGTTGTCTTGGATCATTTTGCTGCTGAGAATAGCAAAGTCATTCACAGCTAATCATCCTATATTATTGCTCCTACTTTGTATATAGTACATATCACTTTGTATGAAGTCATGGAAATCTTCTAGATTTTTCTGAGAACATCCTGTTCATCATTTCTTCTGGCTCAATAGTATTTCATCATAATCACTGACCACAATTTACTCAGTCATTCGTCAATTGATAGACATGCCCTCAATTTCCAAATCTGTGCCCTTAGAAAAGAGCAACTACATGGCTAGAAACTGGAAACTGAAGGGATGCCCATCAATTGGAGAGTGGCTGAATAAATTATGGTATATGAATGTTATGGAATATTATTTCTCTGTAAGAAACGACCAGCAGGACGATTTCAGAGAGGCCTGGAGAGACTTGCATGAACTGATGCTGAGTGAAATGAGCAGAACCAGGACATCATCATGCACAGCAACAAAAGTATTACATGATGATCAATTCTGATGGACATGGCTCTCTGCAATAAAGAATTGTCTCAAACCAGTTTCAGTTGTTCACTGAAGAAAACCATATACACCCAGAAAGAGGGACATGAAATATGGACCACAACGTAACATTTTCATGATCTCTATTGACATTTGCTTGCATTGTGTTGCCTTTCTCTGATTCTTTTTTTTTTCTTGTAGATAGGATTTTTCTTGCATAACTTCTCAAGCATTTCAACATTATTAACATGTAGTGGACTTCCTGCCATCTAGGGGAGGGGAGGGAACTGGGGGTAAAATTTGTATTGGAAAGCTTTGTAAAGATCAAGGTTGGGGAACTACCCATACATATGTTATACAAATAAAAAGCTTAAAATAAAAAAATATAAAAAATATAAAAAAAAAGAAAAGAAAAGAGCTACTACAAATATTTTTGTATATGTAAGTTCTTTTCCTTTTTAAAAATATCTTTTGAAATACATGCCTAATAGTGATATTATTAGTTCAAAGAGTATACATAGTTTGGATGCAATTTGAAAGTTCCTCTACAGAATGGTTGAATTTGTTCACAATTCCACAAAAAATTTATTAATGTCTCATTTTCCCCCACATTCCCTCCAACATTTGTTATTTCCCTTTTCTATCCTATTGGCCAATTTAATATATATATGTATGTATATATATATATATATATAAAGTAATACATAAGAATTGTTTTAAATTTCATTTCTCCAATCAGTAGTAACATAGTATTTTTATGGATGTAGATAACTGATTAATTCATCAGATAACTATTCATATCTTTTGATTATTTATCAATTGGTGAATGACTTTTTAAAAAATAAATCTGACTCAGTTCCCTATATGTTTGAGAAATGATAACTTATCAGAAAATCTTGTTTCAAAATTCTTTACACAATTACTATTGCTAACTGTATTTCCCCCATATGTTGTATTTTCTCTGTCCTTTCACCTTGTCCCTCTTCAAAAATATTGTGCTTATGACTATCCCTTTACTCAATATGCCTTCCCTTCTACCACCCATCCCCCTTCTCATATTCTCTTCCCCTCCTATTTTCCTGTAGGATAAAATAAATTATCTCCACCCAATTGAGTGTATTTTTTATTCCCTCTTTATACCAATTCTGATATGAGCAAGGTTTAGTCATTTCCCCTTTTCTTCTCTTCTTCCCATCCACTATAACAGCTTTTCCTTGCTTATTTTTATGGCAGATAACTCATACCATTTCATATGCCCATATTCCTTTCTTCCAGTATATTTCCCCCACTTCTTAATTTTATTTTTTAGATATTATCCCTTAATATTCAATTCATACCAATGCCCTCTTATATGCTTCTAATTTCCCCCAAATGGGAAAGTTCTTTTGAGCTACAAGTGTCATCCTACCATGTAGAAAGGTAAACAGATTAATCATATTATGTCCCTTATATTTTCCCTTTCCTGATTATCTCCTTATGCTTCTCCTGACTCCTATATTTGAAAATCAAATTTTCTATTTGGTTCTGATTTTTTCATCAGGAATGCTTGAAAATACTCTATTTCATTAAATATTCATCTTTTCCCCTGAAAGATTATTTTCACTTTTTCTGGGTAGGTGATTCTTGGTTGTAATCCTAGCTCTGAGAGTCTCTAGAATATCATATCCCAAGCCTACCAGTCCTTTAATGTAGAAGCTACTAAATCTTGTGTTTTCCTGGCTTTAGATCCACTACACTTGAATTATTGTTGTTGTTGTTTTTTAGATGTTTGCAATGTATTCTCCCTGACCTGGGAAGTCCAGAATTTGGCCATAATATTTCTGAGAGTTTTCATTTTCAGGTCTTTTTTCAGCGGGTGCTTGGTGGATTCTTTCAATTTCTATCTTACTCTCTGGTTCTAGAATATCAGAACAGTTTTCCTTGATAATTGTGTGCAGATTCTTTTTTGATCATAGCTTTCAGGAAATCTAATAATTTTTAAATTTACTAAATTAAAAATTTCTCCTGAATTTATTTTTCGGTCAGTTTTTCCAGTGAAATATTTCACATTTTCCCTGTTTTTCCTTCTATTTGTTTTGGTTTATTTTTTTCTTGATGTATCATAATCTCATTAGCTTCCATTGGTCCAATTCTAATTTTTTAAGAATTATTTTTCTTAACAAATTTTCAAACCTCCTCCTCCATTTGGCCAATTTTGATTTTTAAGGCATTCTTTACCTTGTTAGCTTTTAATAGTTCCTTTTGAATCACTCTCTTTTTCCTTCTCCTCTCTTATCTGATTTTCAAAATCCCTTTTGAGTTCTTCTGTAGTTTGATACCAATTCTTATTTTTCTAAGAGGCTTTGGATGCAATAGCTTTGACTTTTTATCTTCTAAGTATTTGTTTTGATATTCCTTGTCACCATAGTAACTTTCTATGGTCAGAATCTTTTTTGTTGTTTGCTCATTTTGCCAGTCTAATAGTTGATGTTTAAATCTTTATCAAAGTAGGGTTCTGTTTCCAGGGAAAAGCATTCAATATGCCAAGCTTCAGGGGTTTTGTGCAGCTGTTTTCAGAGATCCCTCTGGTGACCTGTAAGTTTTCAGTTCTGCCAGGGTAGTATGATGCAAGGAGAAATGTGTTTACTACTCTCCTAGCCTGTGCTTCAGTTTGTGAGCAGCCCAAAGCAGTCTTTTCTGCCACGGAATTTTGAGGGGGGTCCCTATGCTACTGTGGCTGTAAATATTAGTGTTCTCTTGCTTCCCTTTATACTGGGGACTGTAAATCAGGACTGCATCCTGGACCTGAGAACACACAAAGCAGCAGAGTCCTGCCTCAATGCTAGCCAAGAGACGTCCTTCTCAGGAGCTGTTCTACCCCTTTATTGTATGTGGGCTGAGACCTTTGCTGCTGCTGCTGCTGCTGCTGCAGCTGCTGGTCCTCCTCCTACTTTTCCTTCTCCTCCTCCTCCTGCTGCTCATTTAGTATCTTCCAAGGTCTGGTCCTGATCTGTTGGGGCTGGGCCTGTGCTTGCCTCTTACCCTAGCTCAAGAATCCTTTCTTATCAACCTTCCAAGTCATTTTTGGTGTCTGTGGACTGAAAGGTATGGGAACCACCAATGGGACAGCTGATTCAGAGGTTTTGATTGACTTCTGGTTTGGTGGGGCTGGGGTTGAGCTGGGTGGCCTGTGTCTAGAATACGTTTTACTCTCACACTTGAATGATAAACTTTTCCTTCTGACTTGTTTTCTGATGAAAAACTATTTTACTCCTTTTTTTGGGTTCTGATCATCTAACATTTGTTTAGTGCCATTTTAAGGAATTTGGAGGGACTTGGGGGAAAACTCAGGAGAGTCCCAGCCTGTACTCCACTATCTTTGCTCTGCCTACCCCCTTATCTCTGTTCCTTAGAATTAACTCACTCATCTCTGGGAAAAAAGAAAAAAAAAACACCACATAAAGATAGAAGGCTGGAATTGGAGTCAGAAAGACTCAGGTTCAAGTCCTTCCAAAATCACTTACTGACTGTGACTAGAAGTAAGAAATTTAACTTCTCTAAGACTTAGTTTTCTCAACTTTAAAATGAGAATACTATTACTCAACAGAGATGTTGTGAAAGTTTAAAAGAAATATTAGTCAAAGGCTGTGCAAATTAAATCCCTATATTAATAGTAGTTATAATCTTTGTTTCTCTAAATTCTTATCTTTTTAAGGTTAGTTTCAATCAACAGCTCTTTAATGAAACCATCTCTCATCCTGTATCATCGCAAGTTAGATACTCTCATTGCCCTGACTTACTTTGTATTTATTTATATGTATACCTCTGCATCCCCTGTAGAATGTGTTTCTGAAGATCATGAATGATTTTTATTTATTATCTTTAAATTTCCAACCCTGTGCATAGTAGGCCTTTACAATACAAGCCACTTGTGTTGAATTACTAGTCATTATTTTTTTTTAATTAGGAGAATTGAAAAACTACACATTTTGTAACACTATGAAATCAAAAATGTTTTTTCCTTAAGAATTCTTCTGGTTAATCACTTTGGCTTCCCATTATTTTATTATTTGCCTTTGAACATTTTACTGTTGCATCTTCCTCAAAATTGAGACTCCCTGAAATCCTAGGGCCTTCAGGCATTTAATATCTGAGAAAATGTAAACAACATGTAAATATATCTGAAATAGGGATTTGCTCCCATCTGCTCTACCACCCACCAGTTATCAGCAAATAAGAAATTAATCCAACAACATCTAACTAAGCCTACCAGCTTCCTTCCTTTGAGTTCACTTGCCCTTTGGATTTTTTAAAATCTCATTTCTTTTGTTAATAGCACTAATATAGCATTTTAATCTCTGGAAAGCTAGCTATCTATCATCTAGTTATC
This sequence comes from Myrmecobius fasciatus, assembly GCA_023553655.1. NCBI lineage: Eukaryota > Metazoa > Chordata > Mammalia > Dasyuromorphia > Myrmecobiidae > Myrmecobius > Myrmecobius fasciatus. The sequence goes on along the minus strand of JAJPUD010008884.1, from coordinate 16,572 downwards.
TAGTTATCTATCATCTCATTTTATCTTCAGAACAACCTTGTTATATGGAAGCTATAATTATCCCCATTTTACACAAAGAAAATTAGGGCTCAGAGAAATTAAGAGACATGCTTAGTGCCGCACAGTTATCTAAGGGAGGATTTGTGCTCAAGTTATTCTAACTTCAAGTCTGGTAGTATGTGCTTTATGTCACCCAAATGATTGTAATCCATCCTTTCAAAAGATTCTCCAGAATTAACTTTAAACTTTTAAATGTTTAGAGTCTCAAAGTCTCCTTTTTACAAAAAATTTAAATGCATGTTTAAAAACAATAATGTCATTTTAATAATTAAATTGAGCTTCGGAATCAATTGAGGATTGTTGATACTAAGGAACAGAAGAAGACATAGATCTCTGTCTTCAAAGAAACATTGCTGGGTGTGTATGTGGGTGTGGGTGTGGGCACACCTCACTAAAATCTCCAAAGCTGGTGGATTAAGAGGGAGAGGAAAAAAGAGAGAGAGAAGAGGGACACACACACACACACATATATATATATGTATATATATCCATATATATCCATATATATATATATATATATATATATATATATATATATATATATATACAGAGAGAGACAGACAGAGAGAAAGAGACAGAGACAGAGGGAGAGAAAGAATATGTGGTTTGTACATAGAATAAGATGCATATATTTTCATTGTCAGAATAACACCTAACAAACAATTTAATGTCTTTTCATGGTTATCAGTGTACTATCCTCAATACTTCAAGAGGAGACTCATTTCAAGTAATGAAATTATATTGCTTTTACCTTTGCCAATGGAGATGAGATGACTGCCATCTGCACAGAAATTCCCACAAGTCACAGTGTGTGACTAAATTTAGTGTTGCCAGCTGGAACTTGTTCTTAGGGCATAATAATCTTAATATCATAATACTTCTTTTGATGGGCAAATGATGCTATACCAGTGATCAACCCTCCCCTGGTGGTCTGAGACCTGACAATATATCTACTTCTTTGCCCATTGCTGGATAAACAAATTACCAGAATGAAAATTCCTGGCCACTGCTGCCAATGTTGAACACCAATTTACCCCAACAAAGTGTAGGAATATGGGTACTCTTCATTAATCATTGGTCCCAAATGCTTTACCCTTTGAACCAGAACTGGAATGTTGCAATAAGATGAGCAGGAGAGGAGTTTCTCCTTAAGGTTTATTTCATGAATAATACAGGAGAGGTGATTTCTTCTTTGGCAAATACTTTTGGGAAAGGATTTTACTGCTAAGAAAGCAGAATCAAAGAGATAAGTTAATTCTAAGTCTTCTCTTTAAATGGTCTCAAATAACCCTTGAGGGTCCAGGTATGAAACCTTCCAGGGAATCTTCAATGTATTTCTGCTTCACCTCCTGCAACTGAAAATAGGAAAGCATCAACTGAAAATTTTCCTAAATCATTTATTACTTGAATGTCACTGGGCAAATTATTAAACCACTCTGAACCAGTTTTCCAATCATGTATATATAAAATAGCAACAGTGGCTATATTTATATAACACTCACTCTGGGCCAGGAGTTTCCAACTGTTTGCAATTCTCTCATTTGATCCTCATAGCAACTCTCTGAGGGAAATGCTAGTGCTATTACAATTTGACACTTGAGGAAACTGAGGCAAATAGAAAATAAATGGCCTAAGGTCACACAGCTTAAGTCTGAGGTTTTACTGATTCCAGGCCTGATGCTTTCCCCATTGTTTCACCTAAGTCAAGAAGTTGTGTTGAGTATCTATAGAGAATACAGAAAACTCTTTGCAAACTTTCAAGCATTATATAATGAACTGGGGGCCTAACCTTTGTCATTTGCCATTGGCAATCCTGCTTGGGTTCAATTCCACTGATACATTGGGTACCCGCTCCACTGTCATTCCCCCCACCCACACTATCTAGCTTGTGTGTGTGTGTGTATGTGTATGTGTGTGTGTGTGTGTGTGTGTGTGTGTGTGTGTGTGTGTGTGTGTGT
>JAJPUD010008884.1:627-14544 GCA_023553655.1 Myrmecobius fasciatus | reverse complement strand
TGTGTGTGTGTGTGTGTGTGTGTGTGTGTGTGTGTGTGTGTGTGTGTAAGACCTTCCGGTTAGATTGTAAGTTTCTTGAGGGCAGGAATTCTCTTTTCTTTCCCTAATACTAGATGCCTGGCATATGGTAGAAGGTACTTAATAACTGTTGACTATATTGTAGATCATGCATGCTTAGTGAGACTGCTTCTGGAAATGCCCAATGACATGAAGTAAACCCTGCTCTGTACTTTAGAGTATTTCTATTTTTTCTCAACATCCTGGGTGCTTTTTCAACTGGCAGCTGAGATGAAATGGGTGTATACACAAGACACAGGCCTCTATCTTGGCTGGAGATGTTTTTGTTTGTGAAAAGGCAAGGAACTTGCCTTTGATAAGCATCTATTATAAGAAGAGAAAAATACCTCTAATATCCCACTCTCTCCATCCCTATGTTGCTTCAATCCCTCTGTCTATGCTTTCCTGCCTATTTTAATGGAATTTCAATGAAGTTTGGGAGTCCAAGATCTAGTACAAGGAAACATGGAATAAAACTAAGCAGAATCAACAGACAAATGGAAAAGAATATATTTTTTTATTGACAGAAAATATTCAAAATAAAAAAATATTGTAGAAAAAAGATTGATTGGGATTTGCTGGGTAGAATTGGGGATGGTAAAGCTGATAAAAGCTGCTAGTTTATATATATATATATATATATGTATGTATATGTGTGTTTGTATATATATATACATATATATGTAAATATATATGTATATACATACATCATGCATTTATATTTTTCTATGTGTATATGTGTGTCAATGTGTGTATACATATATATATATGCATATGTGTGTGTAGTTAATCTTTGCTTAAGCTGAATCTGGCATTGAATAAGGGGAAGGAATAAAGAGCCTGGAACTGATGGTTTGTGCTTATTCATGCCAAGAGGAAATTGTGAGTGGTTTTTATTCAAAACCCCAATAGTGAGAAAGAAATTAATCCATTATTTCTTGTTTTACTCTGAGACCAGTTGGTTCAAGGGATATGAGCTACTCCATCATTTCTTTTCTAATAGAATAGGAAGACATCTGAAGTGTTTACACTGACTTAGGTGGAAAGGAGTATTTTAGATGGAATAAAGCTGTCACTTGGGGCAGTATGAAAACCAGAGGTTAGGGACTGAAGTCATCCCCAAATTTCCGCCCAGTGTATTCTTGTGGAGAGAGTAACCTGAGGGATTCCATGCAGCAGGAAAGAGTCTACTTTTTGGAGCCACTTGTTCATTGTTACTGCTGTTGTTCAATTTCAGTCCTTCTGACATATCATGTATTCTGGATCACGGCACAAAGGAACTTCTATCCTCACTGTCTCCTAAAGTCAGTCCAAGTCCATGTTTGTTGTTTCCTGACATTATCTATCCATCTCATCCTCTGCTGTCCTTCCCCCCCCCCCTTGTCTTTAATCTTTTCTAATTTCAGGATTATTTGCAATGAGTCCTATCTTCTCATTAAGTGGCCAAAGCATTTATCTTCCACTTTCAGTATTTGGCCTTCCAGGGAATAACTGGAATTAATTTTTTTAAGTATGAACTAACTTGATCTCCTTGCCATTTAAGGGACTAAAAGTCTTCTTCAGTGCCATAACCTGAAATGCTCAATTCTGTGCTTCTCTGCTTTCTTTATAAGCCAACTCTCATAGCCATGCATTGCTACTGGGGAAAAACAAAAGAACAAAACCAAGTCTTTGTCTCTACAGAGCTTTGTTAGTAAGATGATGTCTCTGCTTCTGAGTTGCATTTCAGATTTATTCTAGCTTTCCTTCCAAGTAGCATGCGTCTTTTAATTTCATGCCCACATCTATAATCTACAATGATCTTTGAACTCAGGAATATAAAATCTGACACTACTTCCATTTTTCCCCTGTGTTTGCCAAGAATTGATGGGGTCAGTTGACAAGATTTTAGGTTTTTTGATGTTAACCTCTAAGGCAGATTTTTAAACTCTCCTCTTTGACCCTCATCAAGAGACTTCTTAATTTCCCTTCATTTTCTTCCATCAGAGTGCTGTCATCTTCATATCTGAGTTTGCTGGTATTTTTCTAGCAGCCTTAATTCTGCTTTTGATTCATACAGCCTGTCACTTTGCATGATGTACTCTACATACAATTAAACAAATAAAGTGACAATATATAGCATTCTTTGTTCATTTTCCCATCTTAAACCATTCCATCATTCTATATTCAGTTCCAATTATTGTTTGTTGTCCCACTTACAGGTTCCTCAGGAGAAAAGTAACATGATCTGATATTCTTTTCTCTTTGAGTTCTTGTTATATTTTGTTGTGATCTACTCAAAGACTTTAGTATAGTTAATGAAACAGAAGTAGATTTTTTTTCTAGAACTTATTTGCATTCTCCATAATATGGCAAATGTTGGCAATTTGGTCTCTACTTCCTCTGACTCTTTGAAAACCAACCTGCTCTTCTGGTACTTCTTTATTCACATATTGCTGTAGCCTAGCTCACAGAATTTTAAGAATAACCTCCCTGGAAAAAATGGTTCAGTAATTTGAAGATTTTTGGCAATAGCTTTCTTTAGGACTAGGACATACAATGATCTTTTCCAATCCAGTAACCATTATTGAGTTTTTTTTTTCCAAATCTGCTGGCATTATGAGTGCAATACTTTAATATCATCTTTCTGTATGATTTTAAAAAACTCAGTTAAACATTAATCATTTCCATCTTTCTTACTGCTATCAATATTTTCTAGCACTCACTTGATTTCATTCTCCAGAATGACCATACCATCAATTTTCTGTTCCATTAAGATTTTTCTTGTATAATTCTTCTATGTGGCCTCCCAATCCTTCTTAATCCCTTTTGCTTCTAAGTCCCTACCATTTCTGTCTTTTATCATGCCCATTTCTGCATGAATTTGTCCTTGATATCTTAAATTTTCTTTTATACTCCAAGGCCAAACTTGGCTATTATTCCAATGAGTTTATTTTATTTTCTACTTTAGCATTCCAATCCCCTATAAGGAATGTGATTTTTAGTGTATTTCTTGAAAATGTTGTAGATCTTCATGAAACTGATCAACTTTGGTCTCTTTAGCATCAATATTTGGAGCATAGACCTGTATCACTGTGATGTTGAATAGTTTGACTTGGATTCAAACATATCATTCTGTCATTTTTTAAACAATTACATCAGTGATTCATTTTCTCACCCTTTTATCAACTATGAAGGGAGTATTCCATTTCTTCCAAAGGATTCTTGTTCCCAGCAGTATATATAATTATCAGCTGATTTAAATCCACTTACTCCTATCATTTTAAGTTCACTCATACCAAAGTTGTTGATGGTCAGTCTTTCTACCTCCTGCTTGATCACATCTAGCTTACTTTGGCTCATAGATCACAGATTTTACTTCCTATGCAATATTGATCTTCACAAAATCTGACTTTCCCCTTTAGTCAACAGAACTATCTGCAGGTGAGCTTCCTCTTAGCTTTTGCCCAGCTGCTTCATTAGTACTGGAGCTAATTATAATTGTCCTTCACTCTTCACAAGTAATTTATTGGACAGCTTCGTACTTGAAGGGCTCCTCTTCTTATTTCATCTCTTTTATCATTTTATCACTGCCCATGGGGTTTTCTTGACAAAAATATTGGAGTGACTTGCCATTTCCTTCTAAAGAGTATTACCATTTGTCAGAACTCTCCATGATGATCTGTTCATCTTAGGTCACCCTGCACAGCATAGTTCAAAATTTCATTAAGATACAAACCCCTTTGCCAGGACAGAGCAGTGATCAAATGGGGCACTCCTTTATTATCTATGGAATGTTAAAAAGTGAACTTGTGACAAATGCTTTTTAGAGACAGCTTTCAAATTGAACCTACTCTCTGTATTGAATCAGCCTGGTGACTCAGTGGATAGAGCAGAGCACTGATTATAAAGACAAGAACTACCTTTGAATGCAATCTCAAGTAGTTGCTATATTGTTCAGGAAAAGTGACTTAACCCCTATTTAAATTTGTTTCCTTACCTGTGAAATGAAGAAAATAATATCACCCACCTCTACTTGAATGATTGTTGTGAGAACAAAATAAAGTAATATGTGTAAAGCAATTGACTTAGTGCCTAGCACATAGTAGACTTTATATAAATCTTTTTCTTACCATTGAATGAGGCAGTAAAAGAGACTGTTTGCCACCAGGTTTGGGGGAAATTTTTTGGAATTTCTTACTGTGTCTTTACCAAAAATATCCCTTTGTAAAAGATAATTGTTTTTAATTGGATAAATGAATTGGAAGCATTAATCTCTATAGGACATTGATGATATAAGAAAATACTGACTGCATCGGACAATTGATATTGAGCAAAACACAATGGAAGAAAAGAAATATTTTGCATTTCATCCCTGCATTTCCCAGTAGCATGACATTATCAGAGCTTGGGTAATTGAAATTCCCTCTCTTCTTCCTACAATTCATAAATCATTTTCTTTTGGGAATTCATAAAAGATTTTGTAAATCATATTCAGTTTCTGGAATGATGTGATTGTGTTCAAGAAAGTTTGGTGTTGAGAAATAAATAAAAAAAACTACTCCATTTCAGGAGACTATTTCTAGTATTGATTCTGCCATTAGTTATTGGGAGACCCTGGTAAGTCATTTGGCCTCTCAGGCTTCATTTTACTCATAACAGAGTTGAGTAGGTCAGGGGCACTTTAGTTAAGATCAATGAAGTTGTAAAATGAAGGAGTGAGAAAGTAATGCACTGGGGAAAAGGGAAAAGGGGAGGTGTAATGGTTATAATTATTTGCCATAAAAAAGGCAAGAAAAAAAAACTTTTACCATGGAAGGGAAGAGGGAAAATAAGTGCTGCTTATTCTCATCAGAATTCTATCAAAAAGGAAACAACATAGACAATATGGGTATAGAAATGTGTCTTACCTAGAGGAAAGGAAATAGGAATGAGACACCAAAAGGGGAAGGATGATAGAAGAGAGGGCATACTGGAAGAGGGGTGGTCAGAAGCAAAATACTTTTGAGGAGGGTCAGGCTGAAAGGAGAGAAAGAATAGAATAAACAGGGCAGGGCCTCATTTCTCAAATGTATAAGGAATTGAGTCAAAGTTATAAAAACGGGGGCATCGCCCAAATGATGTGATCAAAAGATATGAATTATTCCTAACGGGTTATAACATTGTACCTATCCTTTGACCAACAATACCACTACTAGGCATGAATCCCAAAAGATATTTTTTAAAAAGTAAAAGTACCTATCTGTAACAAAATGTATTTTGGAAATTGAATGAATACCCATCAATTGAGGAATGGCTAAACGAATTGTAATTTGTGATTATATTGAAATATTACTGTTCTCTAAGAATTGATGAGCAGGATACTCTCCAAAAACCTTGGAGAGTCCCCCATGAGCTCAAGCAAAGTGAAATGTCATGTGTACAAAGTAATAGTAATGTTGAGGAGTGAATGACTTTTCTCAGCAATACCATGATCCAAGTCTACTCTGAAAGACTTGTGATGACTTGGTATTCATACCCAAATAAGGGACTGATTGTGTGTGAATGCAGGTTGAAGTATACTCTTTTTTTAACTTTATTTTAATTGGGGAGGGGGGAATTCATGATCAAACAAGAAATAAAGAACAATACAAAATGAAAAATAGATAATTTTGATTATATTAAATATTTTAAAATGCTTTTGTATAAATAAATCCAATGTGACCAACATTAAAAGAGAAACAAAAAACTGGAAAGCAATCTTTTATAACAAATGTCTCTGATGAAGGCCTTATTTCTCAAATATATAGAGAACTAAGTAAATTTTATTAAAATACAAGTCATTCTTCAAATGATAAATTGACAAATGATGTGAACAGGCAGTTTTCAGATGAAGATATAAAGTTATCTATAGGCTCATAAAGAATTGCTCTAAATCACTGTTGATTAGAGAAATGCAGGTCAAAACAATTCTGAGATACCACCTTATCCCTATGATCTTGGCCAATATGACAAAAAAGGAAAGTGAGACATGCTCATGTGGATTTGCGATAATTGGAACCCTAACGCTCTATTAGTGGAGTTGTAATCTAGTCCAATCATTCTGGAAAGCAATTTGGAATGCAACCTGTGCCTCAGTTATACTGCTACTGAGTCTGTATCCCAAAATGAGCCTTAAAAAGGAAAAGGATCCATTTGTGCAAAAATATATTTAGCAACCTTTTTCATGGTGACAAAATCTTGGATACTATGGGGTTGCCCATTAATTGGGGAGTGACTGAACAAATTTATATGAAGATAATAGAATATTATTGTGCAATAAAAAATGATGAACAGGAAAATTTCAGAAAAACCTGGAAAGATGGGTATTAACTGAAGCAAAATGAAATGAACAAAACCAAGAAAACATTGTACACAGGATCAACAATATTATGTGATGAAGAAAAATGAATGCTTTAGCTCTCCTAAGCAACGTAGTAATCCAAGATAAGCACAAAGAAATCACAAAGTAAAATACTATTAATATTTTGATAAAGATCTGATGGACTCTGAATGCAAAGCAAAGCATATTGTTTTCACTATTATTTCTCATGCTTCCCTTACCTTTTGTTCTGTTTCTTCTTTCACAATTGTGACTACTATGGAAATATGTTTTACATAATAGCATATGTATAAACTATGTCAAATTAGCTATTATCTTCAGAATTAGGGTGATGAGGAAGGGGAGGAAATTTGAAACTCAAAATCTTTTAAAAATGAATACTAATTATTTTTCTTGGCATTTAAGTGGGGAAAATAATATACTATTTTAAAAATAGGATGAATCACTCTACATTTTATGACTAACAAGAAGGTGAATTAGATTATCTTTTCTGTGAAATTCCTCTTCACTTTGCATCTACTATTCTTCCTGGTTTCAACACCAAATAATTTCCTGCCAACTTTTTCATTTTGTTCTTACCTGGTTTATTGTAAACTCCTTAAGGGAAAGGACTGGCTTTCTTCTTTTATTGCTATAACTAACAATACTCATAATATATTGAATAATAGTGCTGAGAATGGATATCCTTGCTATATCCCTCATTAGAGGCTTCTACCTTTCCCTAATATAGATAATACTTGATGGTGGTTTTAGGTAGATACTATTTAACATTTCAAGGAATGCTATCTTTATTCCTATGTTCTCCAGTGTTTTTCATAGGAAGGGGAACTATTTTTTTCAAAGGCTTTTTCAGCATTTATTGAGACATTAATATAATTTTTCTTATTTTTGTTAATGATATGGTCAATTATTTTCCTAATGCTGAATCAAACCTGCATTCTTAGTATAAATCCCATCTGGTGATAGTATATAAGCCTTATAATATATAATTATACCTGCTTTTCTAATATTTTGTTAAACATTTTTATATTTATATTCATTAGGGAAATGTTTATATATCTTCTTATTCTGTTTTAGGTCTTCCTGGTTTAGGCATCAGCACCATGTTTGTGGAGCATAATAAGATTTCTTTTCCATCTATTTTTTCAAATGCTTTATATAGTATTGGAATTAATTGTTCTTTAAATGTTTGGTAGAATTCACTGGTGAACCCATCTGGCCCTGGAGATTATTTCCTTATGAGTTAATGACTTGTTCAATTTCTTTGTCTATGATGGGGTTATTTATGATTTCTATTTCCTGATCTTTTCATCTTAGTAATTCATATTTTTGTAAATATTCATCAATTTTCCTTAGATTGTCAAATTTATTTGCATATATTTGGGCAAAATATTTTCTAATTATCATTAAATTTCTTAATCATTGGTGGTAATTTCACACTTTTCATTCTTATACAGGAAATTGTTTTCTTTTTTCTTACTTTTTAATCAAATTAACCAATGGCATCTCTTATACAGTTTTGTTTGTTTGTTTGTTTGTTTCCATAAAAGCAGTTTCTGGACTTATGTATGAGCTCAAGAAATATGTTGTTATTTATTTGTTATTTTCAGTCATGAGTCTTACCTATGATTTTCAGAATTTTTGTTTTAGTGCTCAACTAGGAATTTTTATTTTTTACTTTTTAAAAAAATTTTAATTGCATGCCTAATTTGTTGATATGTTCTTTTTCATTTTGATGATGTAATAATTTAGACAAATTTTCTTTTATGCTCTGCTTTGGTTGTATTCCATAAAGTTTTATATGTTGTCTCATGGTTTAATTCTTGTTAATGAAATCATTCATTGTTTCTATGATTTTTTGACCTACTCATTCTTTCTTTTTTAAATTTTATTAAATCTTTTTATTTACAAAACATACACATGGGTAATTTTTCAACATTGACCCTTGCAAAACTTTCTGTTCTAAATTTTTCCCTCCTCTCCACCCACTCCCCTAGATGGCAGGTAGTTCATTACATGTCAAATATGTTAAAATATATGTTAAATCAAATACATGTATACATATTTATATAGTTATTTTGCTGCACAAGAAAAATTGGATCAAGAAGGAAAAAAAAAAACCTGAGAAAGAAAACAAAATGCAAACAAACATCAATAGAGAGCATGAAAATGCTATGTTGTGGTCCAGACTCAGATCCCACAGGCCTTTCCCTGGGTATATATGGCTTTCTTCATCACTGAACAACTGGGACTGGTTTGAAACATCTCATTGTTGAAGAGAACCATGTCCATCAGAATTTATAATCATGTAATCTTGTTGTTGCTGTGTATAATGATCTCCTGGTTCTGCTCATTTCACTTAGCATCAGTTCATGTAGGTCTCTACATGCCTCTCTGGAATCATCCTGCTGGTCATTTCTTATAGAACAATAATAATCCATAACATTTATATACCATAATTTATTCAGCCATTATCTAATTGATAGGCAACCACTCAGTTTCCAGTTTGTAGCCCCTACAAAAAAGGGCTGCCACAAACATTTTTGCACATGACCCACTCATTCTTTAGGATTAGTTTATTTGGTTTTCAATTAACTTTTAATCTATCTTTCTGTTTCCCTTTATTTTAATTGCATTATGATATGAAAAGATTACATTTAATATTTTTGCCTTATCATATTGGATTTTGAGGTTCTTATGCCCCCATGGTCTATTTTTGTGTATATGTCATGTGCTATTAAGTAAAATCTATATTCTCTTCTGTTGCCAGTCAGTTTTCTTGAAAAGACTGTCATATCTAACTTTTTGAAAACATTAAACTGACCTCTATAGTTTGTTTTCTTGCTTATTTTTTGTTGTATTTATCAAGTTTTGAGAGCAGATAGTTGAGATCCCCCAATGGTATAATTTTGTTGTCTATTTCTTCCTATAATTCACTGAATTTCTCTTTTAAGGATTTGGATGGTATATAAATTGGTACACATATATTTAGCATTGGTATTGCTTCATTGTCTATGCTACATTTTAGAAAGATGTCAGTTCCTTACTTATCTCAATCAGGCCAAATTTTGATTTTGCTTTGTTTGAGATCAGAATTAATAACCTTGCTTTTTTTATTGCTGTGATTTCAGCTGAGGCATAATAGATTCTGCTCCAGATCCTTACCTTTACTCTATGTTTGTCTCTCAGCTTCAAGTATGTTTCATCAAAACAACATACTGTAGGATTCTGGGTTTTGATCTGTTCTGCTATCTACTTCTGTTTTATGGGAGAGTTCATACTATTCACATTTATTATTCTCATTATTACTATGTATCACCCTCTATCCTATTCTTTCTTCTCTTGGTACTTTTATTCCTTCCCTCATCCCTACTGTTTTGCTTCTTTCTACCACTTCTCCTGATCTTTTCTTTCAATCACTCCCTACCCCATCACCTTTACTTAATATCCTACCTTCCTATTTCTCTGTTGAGATAGATTTCTACATTCAGCTGATTATGCATATTATTTCATCTTTAAGGCAAAACAGATGAGAGTTAGGTTCGAGTGAAGCTCACTGATCACACTCTCATCTTCTCTGACACTATAACAGGTCTATCCCATCTCTTCATAGAAATAATTCCCATCATTCTGCCTCTTTCTTCCTTCTGCACCCAGTGTACTATTTTTCAATCCAAAGTTTTTATATCATTTCTTCTAATTCAGATTATACCCATGTGCTCTATGTATAGTCCTTCTAGCTATACTATTAGTGATATCATTATTAAAAAGTTATAAGTATTATTTTCCTGTGTAGGGATGTAAAAAGTTTTGCTACATTGAATCCTTTATGTTTTCTTTTCTCATTTTTACTGTTTATGCTTCTCTTGGGTCTTGATATTAGAGGTCAAATTTTTGACTTAGAATTGGTCTTTTTCTTATGAAAGATTGAAATCCTTCTATTTCATTGAATGACCATTCTTCCTCTACATTGTTATGCTTAATTTTGCTGGCTAAGTGATCCTTGCTTCTATTTCCAGGTCCTTTGCCTTCCAAAGCATTCATGACTTTCAGTCATCTAATGTTTATGTAACATTAAGTTTAATTTAACCTCCAGGTCCTGTGCAATGCTGATTGTAACTCCCCAACTTTGAATTATCACTTTCTGACCACGTTTTTTCCTTGATCTCATAGTTCTGAAATGAAGCTGCAATGTTTATTTAAATTTTTATTTTGGGATCATATTCTTGAGGGAGTTGGTGGATTCTTTCAATGCCTACTCCAGTTCTAGGACATCAGAGCTATTTTCTTTGATGATTTCTTGAAAAATGCTGTCCAAATCCTTCATTTGATTATGTTTTTTTCAGGTAGTCTAATGATGGTGATAATATCTTTCCTCAATCTATTTTTAGATCAGTTGTTTTTGTTCCGTGAGCTATTTTACATTTCTTTCAAACTTTTTTTTTCCTTTTGAACTTTCTGAATTGATTCTTCATGTCTCATAGAATCACTGCTTTCACCTGCCTAATTCTTAAGATGCTGTTTTCCTTATTTAGTTTTGTGTACTTTCTTTTCCATTTCATGAATTATATTCTTTAAGCTCTATTCTTCAATGGATTTTTGTGTCTCATTTTCCATTTGGCCAACTCTACTTTTAAAAGTTTTCCAAGCTCTTGATTCTTTCTTTCCCCACAATTTTCTTCCTTCACTCTCATTTTCACACATCTTTCTTCTACCTCTCTTATATGACTTATAAATACCTTTTTGAACTCTTCATGGTTCTTTCTAGGTTTGAGAATACTTCCCATTTATCTTTGGCATTTTGCCCACAGGTGTTTTGTCATTGTTGTCTTCTGAGTTTGGGTCTTGGTCTACCCTGTTATGAACATTTCATGATCAAATTCTTCTTGTTTTGGTCATTTTTCTCTCTCTGTCTCTGTCTGTCTGTCTGTCTGTCTGTCTCTCTTGTGTCTGTCTGTCTGTCTCTTTTCCCCCCTTTCTTCCTCCCCCTATATTTTTCCTTCCTTTTAAATCTGAGGTCGACTCCGCAAGTGGGCGGAGCACCATCTCAGACTTCTTATTCGAGCTGCCAGCTCTGCCTAGTTACCTGCTGCTACCCCATGCTGCGCTAAGGCCCCCAGGGCCCCTCGTGTTTCTGAAGGTGACACTTGCCCAGCTGGGATCCTGGGTGGGGTCTGGTGCATGCTGAGATCCTGAGACAGTTCTGCATTTCCTTGGAGCCACACTGAAGTGTGTGGTCCTCTGGACGCTAGGGGGCACCTGTTGGCCAGAAGCTGTCCTGAAGCCCAGGGTGCCTCGCGCCTGATGGAGGCACACTTGTCTGCTGATGCACTTGGAGCTCCGGCCCCTACGAGGTGGCCCCAGAACTGGAGTTGCCTTGGCTAGGTATAGGCCCACAGAGGATCCTGACTGGGCCCCGGGTCACCTGGAGCTTTGCTGCCTCCTTCTGAGGGGCTTCCTGTCTTGGACCGTGCCTCCCCCCCTTACCTGAGTGAGATGGGCCATCCTGCAGCTCTTCCAAGTTTCTTGGGCTAGTGTCTAGTCTCCTTACTAGCTGTGCTTGGCAGGACCTGTCTTGGGGTGCTGTTTTTTGGTTGCCGGACTTGAGCTTGGGAGACACTCTGCCATCTTGTCTCCTGGAAGTAGTACATGATCCCTCTGAAATTTCGAGAGGCAGTGCAGTGTAGGGGAACCGGCAAAGGACTTGCAGAAATAAGAATCCCTGGCGGAGCCAAGATGGCGGAATGAAAAGGTGACTTTCTGCCTCTCCTCCGATCTTCTCTCAAATCAACAATAAAATAAGCCTCTGAACTGATCTTCAAGTCAACGAACTCAGAAATACTTGGGCACAGCTGTCTGGAGAACTTCATATCAGGTTAGTCGGACTCCAACAGAGAAATAAATAGACAACCCCTGTGCAGGCCGGAAGTGAGGGTGGGACTCAGCTCAGCTCAGCGTGGAAGAAATTCCAAACTCCAAACTCCAAATTCCAAACACCTGGAGTTTATCCGAGGCACTCGGGACACTCTGCCCTGATTGGGGACAGGTGTTCTGGCAGACTTGCCTTGTTTAAGGAGTAATTCGGACTTAGTCCTAGCCCCCCGCCGGCCCAGCACCTTAAGTCAACTCGCCGAAGTGCCCCAGGGCAAAGCCTCTTCAGCCGAGGTTTTTTTTTTTTTTTTTTCCCCTACCTTAAAGAGATATCCACTCTGTCTAAAAAAAAAAAAAATGATGAAGAAGCAAAAGAGAGCTCTCACCATAGACAGCTTTTATCAAGGCAAAGAAACGACCTCAGATACAGAGGTTTCTTTAGACAAAAATCCAGAAAAAAACAGCAAGGACCATCACTGGTCCCCGTTTCAAAAGGCCTTTCTGGAAGACTGCATAAAGAACCTCAAAAGAGAGCTGGAGGATAAATGGGAAAATAAAGTGAAATCAGTGCAAGAAGGATACAGTATCTTGCAAGAAGGATATGATGCTTTGCAAAAGAGATATGAAAAAGACACCAATTTATTAAAAAATAAAATTAGTGAAGTGGAAAAAAAGTGCAGTGAACAAATTGGCCAGTTACAAAAGGAACTTAAAAAGGTAACTGAAGAAAACAACACTTTAAAAATAAGAATTGAACAAATGCAAGTGAATGACTCACTAAGACTTGAAGAATCAGTCAAACAAAAACAAAAAAATGAAAAATTAGAAGAAAATATGAAATATCTCCTAGGAAAAACAACTGACTTAGAAAATAGATCTAGGAGAGACAATCTAAGGATTATTGGACTTCCTGAAAGCCATGATCAAAAAAAGAATCTAAACACTATCTTCCAGGAAATCCTGAAAGAAAACTGCCCTGAGATTGTAGAATCAAAGGGCAAAATCACCATTGAAAGAATTCACCGATCACCTCCTGAAAGAGACCCCAAAATTAAAACCCCAAGGAATATCGTGGCTAAATTTCAGGACTATAGCACCAAGGAACAGATTCTGCGAGCAGCTAGAAAGAAACAATTCAAATACCGAGGATCAATAATTAGAATCTGTCAGGATCTGTCAGCTTCCACACTGAAGGATCGAAGGGCTTGGAACCAGATATTCCGAAGGGCAAAGGAACTTGGATTACAGCCAAGAATAACCTACCCAGCTAGAATGAGCATTATCCTCCAGGGAAGAAGATGGTCATTCAATGATATAGGTGAATTTCACCTATTTCTAATGAAAAGACCGGATCTGACCAAAAAATTCGACACCCAAACACAGAACTCAAGAGATGCATAAAAAGGTAAAAAGGAAAGGACCTTGAGAACTTTATTTTTACTAGGGGGATACTCAAAGTTTGGGGGTATAATTAACTAAATATTACTTTGATAATATGAAAAAGAGAACTAGAGGGGAAAAGGTTGTCATACTGGGGAAAAGAGGGAAAAAGTGGTAAAATAAGATCAAAAAAAGAGGTAAAAACAAGGTAAAATCACTTGAAGAGGCAAAGAAAACCTAATATAATTGAGAGAAAGAGGGGAGGGAGA
>JAJPUD010008883.1:22690-82128 GCA_023553655.1 Myrmecobius fasciatus | reverse complement strand
TATGTATACACATGCTGAACCCCAGAAGAGATGCAAAACCTGCAAAGGACAAATTTCAGGTGTAACATCATTTTTTCCCAAGTACCCATGCTCATGAGGTTTAAGAGGAGTTTTTAATGATACCATAACATCTGGAAGAAAAATCTGTCAGTGTAGCATATAATCTTATGGTGAATAAGAGGCTAAATTCATGTCAAATGGTATGTTAAATTTTAGAAATGTCCAAAAAGAAAATTCAGTTTACTATAAGGATCAAAGTTCTTAATTAAACTCTATGTATGCTTATAAATCTTCATGTTTATATAATTCTTATGATTCCTTTGGTTCATAAAGATGAATGTTGGAGGGGATGTTGGAAAGCTGGGACTCTAATACATTGTTGGTGGAACTGTGAATGGATCCAACCATTTTGGAGAGCAATTTCGAGCTATGCTCAAAAAGTTGTCAAGCTGTGCTTACCCTTTGACCCAGCAGTGTTTCTACTGGGCCTATATCCCAAAGAGATCTTAGAGAAGGGAAAGGGACCCACATGTGCAAGAATGTTTGTGGCAGCCCTTTTTGTAGTGGCTAGAAACTGGAAACTGAATGGATGCCCATCAATTGGAGAGTGGCTGAAAAAATTATGGTATATGAATGTTATGGAATATTATTGCTCTGTAAGAAATGACCAGCAGGACGATTTCAGAGAGGCCTGGAGAGACTTGAATGAACTGATGTTGAGTGAAACGAGCAGAACCAGGAGATCATTATACACAGCAACAACAATATTACATGATGATCAATTCTGATGGACATGCTCTCTGCAACAAAGAATTGTCTCAAACCAGTTCCAATTGTTCACTGAAGAAAACCATATACACCCAGAGAGAGGGATATGAAATATGGACCACAACATAACATTTTCATGCTCTTTATTGATGTTTGCTTGCATTGTGTTTCCTTTCTCTGATTTTTTTTCCTTGTAGATAGGATTTTTCTTGCACAACTTGTCAAGCATTTCAACATAATTAACATGTAGTGGACTTCCTGCCATCTAGGGGAGGGGAGGGGACTGGGGGTAAAATTTTTAATGGAAAGCTTTGTAAAGATCAATGCTGAGGAACTACCCATACATATGTTATACAAATAAAAAGCTTTAATAAAAAAATAAAATAAAATATGTAAAATATTTAAAAAATGATTCCTTTGCTTCAGTTAGATAAATAGGTAGATAGCTAAACAGAGATCAGTTTAAATATATATATTATATAGATATTATACACACAAACACACATACATATACACAAACACACCTACATATGAAGCAGCAGGCTGGCCATAGTCATGATGGAGCAATCATTAGTCTCAGTTACTTTAGCTTTTGTTATTATAAATGGTTTAGAAATAGACATGCTCTACCATTTAAGAAATCAAAGAGACAAGAGAAACAACATGAAAATGTCAGGTACTTAAGATTACATTGAAATTTCTGAGCAGCTGCCTATCTCCTTTCAAAACCTGATACTGCAGGTGCTCCTTAAATACCAACTAACCTTGTGTTCCATGCCACTGGAGCACTAAATGAGAACACATTCTGCCCCATACTGGCATTATGAAATGAAAATATAAGCTCTCAATATCTTAAAAAAAATCAAACAATTTTCTGTTCACTTAAAAATGTTTTGAATAATCTCTAACAAAGGAAAGCTGGGCTATTACTGAGGTTGCTTGATGATGCTTCAGAATCATAGAAATAAGTGTAAGAGGAACTTACAAAACAACATATAAAACAGCATTATTGTAAGAAAAGAGATTCTAATCAAGAAAAAATGAAGTTGTTATTTATACTGTATTGAATGGTTATAATTTCATCATTACAAGTTGAATCTTATTATGTGTTAATAAAATCGAACTGATGGATCTTCAAAAAGGGATTTGGGAATTATACATTTCATATTTAATTTTATCTTTTTTCAGATTACCATTTAGATTGAATAATATATCTAAATCCTAATTTGTAGTAATGAATATAAATCAATTGCAAAGCACATCATAATAGAGAGCTGACCTTGAAGTCACAGAGATCTGTATTCAAGTTTTGTTTGTAACACATTCTTGCTGTTTGACCCTTGTCAATTTACTTAAACTCTCAATTGCTCTAAGTCAATGGTATCAAATTTAAACAAAAATGGGGACCACTGAATGATACCTAATTTTATAACCCTTATAATTTTATAAATAATCTTTTGATTCCTATATCAACTTAGAAAAACTACACATTAATATTAGCTGTATTTCAGTTTATTTCCATTCATTTAAAAAAATTTCCAAATTAAATTTAAGGCTGATTCAGGGTGTGCTTAGTAGCATTGTAGGTTTCATATAAATTACCCTGTGTTTGAAGCATTTGACATGAGATAATAAATTACAGTTCATATACTAACTTGAATTAGTAGATAAATTTTCCAAATGGAATAATTCCCTACACTAATGAAACCATGGTTATAATTCCTAATTCACCATGATTGATAATCTGTAATTTTGCCTCCACAACATTTTTTCTTATTTTCTCTATTCAGTTAATCAAGAAAAATTTATTAAGTTTTTAATATGTAACTAACTCTTTCTAACCATAGGGGATGCAAAGATAAGCAAAAGATGTCACTCAAGGAACTCGAATTCAAATGAAATAAATAGCATAAATACATATAGAAGATAAAAACAGAAGAGATGGTAAAACTTTATAATAGTAGACTCCTAATTGGAGTCTGAAACTCTAGACTTCATTTGAAACCATTCTTGATATAGTTATCAAATTAATATTTCTTAAATACAGATTTGACTTTGTCATTCCCCTGATCAAACATATTTATTGGCTCCCCAGTGCCTTGAATTCAAATTACTAACATTATCTTTAAATCTCTTCCACAATCTGCCTCATACTTGCTTTCTAATTTATTTCATATTTATCTACTCTTATCACATTCCATTAAAAAAAAATCTCAACCACAAAACCTGACCAGTTAATTACTCAACTAACATATATTCTATTTCTTACTTCTATATCTTTGCAGAAAATTCAGTCACTACATTCTTATGGTTCATACGTGGATCACATTTTAAATTCTTCCTGTATACACTTTGTCCCAACCATTTTGGTACTGTTTTAAGAAATAGCTTACAACCACATTAAACAATCTGGAATACCTTGTAATTCTTCCAACAAAAAAGAAAACTCTGTTGCAGTACCACTGAAGAGGCTATTTTAGCTTTATCCCTCATCCAGTTAATAGTCTGTCTTTTTTGTCAGTTTCCCTCCTTCTCCCTCCATCCCTCCTTTTCTCTTCCTCTTGCCCTCCTTCCCCCTCCCCCTCTCCCTTCCTCTTCCCTCTCCTCCCCTCCTCTCCCCTAATCTGTCCCTTTCTTTCTCTCTCTCTCTCTCTCTCTCTCTCTCTCTCTCTCTCTCTCTCTCTTTCTCATCATGCATACTTATTTATGTTTCATTATGTTACAAATTCATTTAGGGGGAGAAACAATTTTGAGGTTTGTCTTTATGCTCCCAGTGAAAAATATGATACCTTGCACAGAGTAAACAATTCACTAAAGTGTTGATTATTATTCATCACTTTTTTATTAAAGTTTTTTTTTTTATTTAAGAACATATGAGTGATTTTTCTGCATTGACCTTTGCAAAAATTTTTGGTCCAAATTTTTCCCCTCCTTGCCCTCCCCCAATGACAGGTAGTTTAATACATGTTAAATATATTATATGAGAAATCCAATATATGTATACATATCTATAGTTATCTTACTGCACAAGAAAAATCAGATATAGAAAGAGAAAAAAAAACCTTAAAAAGGAAAGCAAAATGCAAGCAAACATTCACAGAAAGCATTAAAATGCTGTGTTGTGGTCCACACTCAGATCCCACAGGCCTCTCTCTGGATGTATATAACTGTCTTCCTCACTAAACAATAGGACCTGGTTTGAATCACCTCATTGTAGAAGAGAGCCATGTCCATCAGAACTGATCATCATATAGTCTTGTTGCTGTATATAATGATCTCCTGGTTCTGCTCATTTCACTTAGCATCAGTTCATATAGGTCTCCTCCATGCCTCTCTGAAATCATCTTGTTGCTCAGTTTATTATTCAGTACTAAAGACATTACAACATTGAAAAGGCTTAAATATAATCTATGTGGCTCCAAAATTAAGGAAACGTAGTAGAAATTTCAAATGGACACTTTTGACTTGATCTGTGTGTTGAGTATGAATGTGTACATGGTGGGGGTTCTTAAAAATTAAAGTTATTCCAAAATGGACTGGGCTGCTTTTAGAATTTAGGTGAGGGTTCCATCCCATTAGAATTGTTTAAAATGCTAGATAGCCAATTTTAGTGGAACTAAGTTTTTTTCCGTGGACATAAGTTAGACTAAGTAGCCACTCTTCGATTGGTGAAGTTGTGTGATTTTATAGTAAGATAAGAGGCAGACTGTTGTAAAGGCCTATTAAAGACAAAATAAAATATATTTATATGTTCAAATGAGTTAATATAAATAAATATGACAAATAAATTTTAATGGACTATGCATGTCATTCCATCGTCATCATCATTTTAATAGTATTTTATTTTTCCAAATACATGCAAAAATAATATTTAACATTCATCTTTGCAAAACCAAGCATTCCAATTTTTTCTATCCCAGTCCTGCTCCCCCTTCTCAAGAGCAATCAGTCCAATATAGATTAAACATGTGCCGTTCTAAGCATATTTCCATATTCTTCATGCTGCGCAAAAAAAAAATCATATCAAAAGAGGAAAAAACACAAGAAAGAAAAAAACAAACAAGCAAACAACGACAAAAGATGAAAATACTATGCTTTGATCCACATTCGGTCTCCATAGTTCTCTCTCTG
Source organism: Myrmecobius fasciatus (assembly GCA_023553655.1). NCBI lineage: Eukaryota > Metazoa > Chordata > Mammalia > Dasyuromorphia > Myrmecobiidae > Myrmecobius > Myrmecobius fasciatus. The sequence goes on along the minus strand of JAJPUD010008883.1, from coordinate 77,229 downwards.
AATGTGAATGGCACTTTCCATCACAAGTCTACTGGAATTGCTTTGAAACACTTCATTGCTGAAAAATGCCAAATCCATCATGATTGATCATCATATAATCTTATTGCTGAGTACAATGTTCTCTTCTTTCTGCTCACTTCACTTAGCATCAGTTCATGGAAGTTTTTTTTTTCAGATTTTTCTGAAATAAGTTAGGTCATTTCTTATAGAACAACAATATTCTGTTACATTCATATACCAAAGCTTATTCAACCATTCCTCAACTGATGGGTATCCACTCAATTTCCAGTTTCTTATCAGTACTAAAATGGATGCTACAAACATTTTTGTTTAGGGGTTAAAAGTAAGAAACTCACACTACTTTAAATTAACTCAGTCACACAGTACATTTCAGAGAAATGTAAGTATGCATTACAGAAAATGTGAACCAAAATAAGACTTACTGAATCCAATGAAGGATAAAGTAAAGATTCTGAGGGCACTGAAAATCTACACTTATTGCAAATGATTCCCATAAAATGAAAAAAGGTACCCAAAACAATCCTGAATTTTGATGTTTCAAATAATTTTGAAGATATGATGGAATTTTGAAAATTGCTTTTTTGAATTTGATGGTATGAATTAAACTCTTAGACTAATCATACCAAAAAAGAATAGTTTTAATCTGTATTTGGTTCAGCTATCGCAAAAAAAATTGCCACATGATATCTCATAGAAAAATATTACAAAATATTTTTAGGACTTTCCCAAAACTATATATGGAAAAGCTATTGCCACAGAAAGAAATAAAGGAAGGTCTTTATATACTGTCACAGATTTTAAATTACTTTTGCAGGTAAATGAATTCTGGCAGATCACTTTAACTTAGGAGTTATCTGAATACTGACAACATTGAAGTTACATCATAAAGTTGGTGTAAGATTTTGTCAATATCGAGAAAATGAAAATCATATCATCCAATTAAAGATCAGTCAGTTAATGCAAAGTTAATGAAACATAATATGTAATTATGTAAAGTTAATGAAACATAAAACATAATTGAAAACAATTAATAAAAAATTACTTAATAGTCAAATACTCTATTGTACAGAGTAAAGTAACAATAATAACAACAAAATGTGCAGAAAAGAAATGAAATCAAAGCATATATGCAGAATGGAAAATTAAAAAGAAAACAAAAATTAGGAATTCCATATTCCCTTAATCAGCAATAAAAAGCAAAGTCAAGACATTAAGGAAATACAAGTAGTTAATGCACCACAAAGAGCACAATAAATAAATCAATATCCTAGGTGAAACCAATCTCAGGCTAATAAAGTATGAAGGTTCAGGCCTAGAATTCAATGCAAACTTCATGGACCATAAAATTTAATTTAAAAAAAAAAGGAAACAAACAACTATTCAGAATAATGTTAAAGAGGATATAATTCCTAGTTCTAGAAAAAAAAAACATACTCTCTGATTTTATATGCTTTATAAGAAAAATATTGCCCTGTCGGCCAATAATAATTCTTCTAAGACTTGATCTATAAAATTTTTATATCCCTAGTCTTATGGACCAACCATTCCTCAAGAATAGTCTCCTTAATTCCTTAAATGTATACCACCACAATCTTCTGTTGAATCATATAAATACCATTCTAGTAACTGGATTAAATGTTTTACAGTACTAAATACATTACCAGCAAAACAAACAAAAAACTTTATAGCTTTCTCTCTGAATTGTGTCTGATTCCACTATCCTTAAGTAAATATATCACTTATCTTCCACCAAAACATCAGAAAAACTGTTAAGGCAGTCCAAGTGTAGGTCAATTGCATGCTTTTCTATTCTAGACAAAGAAGTGGTATAGCTGGTATCATTCACAAATTTATAAACACAAGAAAAATGTTTTCTGTGGAGCAAAATGTGTAAGTCAACAAGTTCTAGTCATATAAAGAAAAACACAATTTTTTTTCAGTTATTCAACAAGCCACCCAAAAACATTGTAACATACTGTTTTATTAATGCAATATTTTTATTCAATTCTGCACTTATAATTTATTTCTATTCCACAGTTTATAGGATAACCTCAGATATGGTAAGAACACAGGAATTGTGGTAACCATGTGAAAAATTGTTCTCTATTTAAACCAATCCCCCAACACAAGAAAATTAAGAGAAAATTATTCAAAATATAGTATCTTTCAGAATGAGAGAGACAGACAGAAGGAGGGATAGAGACTTGGGGGGGGGCAGGAAAAGAGTGAGGAAAAGAGATGAGGAGAGCATATTTAAAACAACACCTAAATAATAGATGCAAACATATACTATTGACATTGTAAACATGATCAATAAAAGATTTTTTAAATATCTTATGAAAAGCTCATAACATTAATAAAAGAGAGATTATCACCTTAAAAGTATTCTGGTAAGATGAAATCTTGTATTAGTCCCTCACTGCTCTCACAACTGTATCCAGCTTATCACTTCAAGGAGAGACATAATGTCAATACTCTTCTCATTTGATTTTTAAAATTAACAATCCATTAAACGTAGAAAAATAAAAACTCACTGTGTAGTCTCTATCCACTTATGCTGTAATAAAACCATATCAGTTAGGAAAAAATAATGGGGGGAAGGAAAGGGAACATTTGTACCTATTAAGTGTTTGATAATGTTCTAATGCTTTTTAAAATATAATCTTCTTTAATCCTTACAATTATGTGAGTTGCATGCATTATTAATTCCATTTTATATTTGAAGAAATTGGTGGAATGGTGAAAGCCAAGAGGGAAGAGTAAAGGTAGAACTTGGTCAATCTCTCCCTCAAACAGTTGCAAATTCTTTTAAATAATGACTCTAAACAATTTTTAGAGCATCAAAACACCCCAAAAGATGGAGTAGAACATTCTGTAGCTGAAGGCAACTTAGAAACTCAGCAGAAAATGTTTATGACATCAGGTAGTTAATCAAGTATGTAGTCCCAGTGCAGGACATGCTGGTGCAGTCCAACCCAAGCATCAGTGAGGTGGAACCTCTGAATCAGCAGCCTACAATTTATAAATGATCAAAGGATATGATCAGACAATTTTTCAGATGATGAAATTAAAGTCATCAATAGTCATGTAAAAAAAATGCTCTAAATCGAGAAATACAAATTAAAACAACTCTGAAGTATCACCTCACATCTCTAAGATGACAAAAAAAGATAATGACAAATGTTGGAGGGGATGGGGGAAAACTGGGACACTAATGCATTGGTTGTGGAGTTGTGAAATGATCCAACCATTCTGAAGAGTAATTCGAAACTGTGCCCAAAGGGCTATCAAACTGTGCATACCCTTTGACCCAGGAGTGCCATTACTGGGTCTATATCCCAAAGAAATCATAAAGGAGGGAAAAGGACCCACATGTGCAAAATGTTTGTAGTGGCTTTTTTTGTGGTAGCAAAAAACTGGGAAATGAGCATATGCCCATCGGTTGAGGAATGACTAACCAAGTTATGGTATATGATGGTAATGGAATATTATTGTTCTATTAAAAATGATAAACAAGCTGATATTAGAAAAGTCTGGGAAGATTTACATGAACTGATGCTGAGCAAAACAAGCAGAACCAGCAATACCTTGTACAGAATAACAACAATAATGTGCGATTATCAACTATGAAAGATTTGGTTCTTTTCAGTAGTTCAGTGATCCAAAACAATCTTAATAGAGTTTAGAAATAAAATGCTATCTGCATCAATTGTAAAGATTGAATGTAAATCAACACATGCTATGTTCACTTCTTTTTTTTAATCCCTTCCATGTTTTTTCCCTTTTGCTCTGATTTTTTTCCTCCCAACATGATTCATAAACCAATATATATTTCAAAAAAATTAATTAAAAAAAAGAAAAAATAAGAATTTGGCTGAGGTCATGGAAGAGCTCAAAAGGAACTTTGAAAATCAAGTAAGAGAGATAGAGGAAAATTTAGGGAAAGAATGAGGAAGGTATAAAAGTAAATACAAAAAGCTAATGAGAGGAAGAATGCCTTAAAAAGCAAATTTGGCCAATAGAGAAAGGAAGTACAAAAGCTCACAGAGGAAAATGATTCCTTAACAAATAGAATTATATAAATGGAAGCTAAAAACTTTATGAGAACTCAAGATGCAATAAAGCAAAAAAAAATGAGGGAAAAAAAGGTAAAATATCTCTTTGGAAAAACAACTGATCTGCAAAATAGATCCAAGAGAGATAATTTAAAAATTATTGGTCTACTTGAAAGTCATGATCAAAAAAAAGAGCTTGAACATCATTTTTCAAGAAATTATCAAGAAAATAATCCTTACATTCTGGATCCAGAGCATAAAATAGAAATTTAAAAATTCATATATAATCTCCTGAAAGAGATTCCAAAATAAAAACTCCCAGAAATATTATAGCTATATTCTGGAACTCCCAGGCCAAGGAGAAAATATGGCAAATACCCAAAAACAATTCAAATATAGTGGAACCACACTCAGAGTAACACAAGATTTATTAGCTTCTACATTAAAGGACTAGAGGAATATGATATTCCAGAGAGCAATGGAGATAGGATGGCAACCAAGAATCACCTACATAGCAAAACTTATTCATATCCTTCAGAGGAAAAGGTGGTCATTTAATGAAACAGAGGATTTTCAAGCATTCATGATGTAAAGACCAGAGCTGAATGGAAAATTTGATTTTCAAATACAGGACTCTGGAGAAGCATAAGGAGGTAATCAGGAAAGTGATTGTCTAAGAGACTTAATAAGGTTAATCTCTTTATATTCATATATGGAAGGATGATATTTGTAACTCATTGGAACATTCTTATTATTATGGCAATTAGGAGGAGTATATTTAGACAGAGGGTCTAGGTGTGAATTGAATATGAAAGGATAATGTATTTTTAAATGATGAAATTAAGAGGTGAGAAAGGAATGTACTGGGCTAAAGGAAAAGGAAGAAGTGGAATACTGCAAATTATCTGCCATAAAAAAAGAAAAAAAGGAGGTAAGAAAAAACTTTTACAGTGGAGGGGAAGAAAAGGAGGAGAAGGTGATTGAGTGAACCTTACTCTCATTAGAATTAGTTCGAATAGAAAATAATATACATACTCAATAGAAATCTAACTTTTCCTGCAAGAAAATGGGAAGGAAATGGGATGTTGGAAGGGGGAAGAGTGGTGGGAGAGAAGGCATATTTGGGGAAGGGATGATTGATAGCAGGGCACTGTTGAGGAAGAGAGGGTAAAAGGAGAGTGAATAAATGTGGGAAAATACAATTAGCAGTAGTAAATATGGAAAAGTTTTTTAAGCAAGTTTCTCTGATGAAATATTATTATTTTCTGGGAGGTGATGAGCAGGATGCTCTCAGGGAGAAAAAAACAACAACAACAACCTGGAAAGTCCTCCATGAACAAAGTGAAATATACTATATACAAAGTAATAGCAGTTTTCTAGAATTACCAACTGTAAATGGCTTTGCTATTCTCAGTAGTACAGTCATGCACACCTTCTCTCAAGGACTTATGATGAAAAACCCTATCCATATGCAGAGAAGGAACTAATTGAATATGTATATAGATCACTTACTCTATCTCTCTTTTTATTTTAAAATTAATTTTTGAGTTTTTTTATTTTTATTAGGGTGAGAGATCTATGTTTTCTTTCATAACTTTACTTTTATGAAAATATGTTTCATAATTTCACATGTGGTTTCTTAATAGTGAATGCAAATAAGAGAGAGAACCTCTCTCTTGAGAGAGAACTCAAAAATCTTAAAATCAAATGGGAAAAAAATGTTTTGAATGTAAATGGTAAACATATTAAATAAATAAATATTTAAAAAAAAGAAATTGAGATAATCAGATACTAAGCAATTTGCCTATTGCCACCTAGCTAGTAAGGGTCTGAATGAATTTCAACTCATATTTTTGCGACTCCAAGTATAAAACCTCTTGCCACTGCACCACTTGACTGCTTTTAAAGATTTTAAGATCATTTTTAGACCATTAATTAACCTGAATATGACCATTAGCACTCTGAATATGGGAACATTTAAATTACTGGACATATTGCTATAGGAGGTAAGTCTTCATGATAATAAATTTCCTGCTACAAAGAAAAAGTGTAGGAAAGAAGAAAGATATTGCTTAATGATTGCTTAATGACAGAATGATGGTTCACAGGTATAGTTTGGTAAGCAAATGGACTGGTGGGATCTGTTTCATTTATGCCCTGAGACTAAAAGAAATTTCATTTTATAGTGTGAAAAGCAAAATTATAAGGTTTTGTTTCCACAGTTGAAAAGTTTCAGTCTCATAGCCTCTATCTCAGTTGCCAAGGTTAAAAAGAATGGGAAGTAAGCTTTAGGGAGAGTACATCCTGGCTGAAGAAAATTAAAGAATGCCTTAAGTCAGCAGAAGTAACCGCGGGTGTTAGTTGAGTGCAAATGACTTGGGTTTATACTCTGGGCAAACACAATTTTTAATTGAGCATTCTTAATAAGTTTCATGCATATAAACTGGCACACCATGCATAAAATTAGAGCCTTATTAACAGAACATATGACGAAGTGACAAAAGGGAATGGGGAACATGAAAACACAGTAAGGAGTGTATGTAATGGGAGTATCATGAAATATTGGATTTTGGAGGTCGCCTCCAATGTAAATTGGGAGGAGGGATGAGGAAGCAGGAAGAGATGATGCAATATAATTGCTGATTTTGGCTTCTGCAAATTGGGTCTATGCTCCCTCAAAGGTGTATGGCACTGTTTCTTGCGAGAAATGTAATAAAGCCTTCCTCCAATTCACTCCAAGAATTTGGGTCTGAAGTTTTGATTTCTCATGCATGGAACATTAAGTCATCAACAACAAAAGGCAGCTAGATATCCCAACTGATAAAATTTGTCTCAGAAGTCCAGAAGATCCTAAGTGTTCCACTCTCAGACATTTAGCTGCATAATCCTGAGAAAGTCACATAAACTCTATTTGCTTTATTTTCCTCAATTGTAAAATGAGGATCTTTATTACACTTATCTCACAAATTGTGAGGATCAACAGAGGTAATATCTATAGAACACTTAGTATACTTATTTTTTTATTATTATTATTGCTTATCCTTCATTCCAGAAGAGGACCATGACATCAGGGAGGTGATGTCATGACATGCAAATGAGTTGGATTTAAGTGAGGGTGGACTGTGCAAGGGTAACAGCCCAACTTTCTTCTTCAGAGCCATCTGGGTCCTGAATGCCATGAGAGACCTTGGCAGTTTTAAGTTAAGGTTTTTAACAGATTTCATTTTGAACGGGGCAATGCCCTTTCATTGATTACAATTAAGGAAGATTGAGGCAAAGAATGGTTTCTTTAACCTAGGAAAAAAATATCTGGGAGGGGAAGACACTCAGGGTTTTAGTCAAAAGAAACAATTGCTATTTCTATTAACTCTGAGTCAATCAGGGCCCGTTTAGGATCAATTGTGGCATGAAATGCCAGGGACTTATAACAATAATATAATCAATAAAAGCCAGAGTGATTTGGATTTAAGGCAACACAGTAAAGAAAAATAACTAAAGGGTAAACTCCAAGATATTTTGGGAGGTGTCAGCAATTAAAATTCATATTTTGGGGGGTATATAATTATAAATAGAAGCTTGAGCCATTAGGAGTGGGCCTGGAAAAATAGGGGTTGCTGCTATGCCAAGGCTATACTTGGCATAGCTTCATATGTGGACAGAAGAAAAAGAGAGAGGGAGAGAAGGGAAAAAGGATGAAAGGAAGAGAGGAAGGAAGAAAAGAAGAAAGGGAAGGAGGGAGGAAGAGAAGAATTGTTCAACTGGTACATAATGGGCTTTAAATAAAGGCTGATTCCCTTCCTTCATCATACATTTCAATGTGACATAAATATTTGCAAAGTTTTTTTTATTTTTTAATCAACAAATAAACACTTTTTCTCCCAAATTGTAAAAAAAAAAGAAAAGAAAGGAAAAGAAAAAGAAAGATAAACAAAACTTCTGTAATAAATATGCAATGGTGGAAAAAGCTGAAGAGGAGGTAAATATATAATTCAGAAGAAATGAAAAAAAAAGATTCTTGTAGATTTATATCATAGTTTCATATTTTCCTGTCCTAAATGGCCATAAAAAGTACTGCATTGCACTAAATGTAGTCACCATCAACTATTTTCATAATTATTGAAATTAACTATATTTTAATAGGCAGATAAATATGTATAAGTGATATGTGAATCAGTTATCTGTGAAAAGTCAGACCAAGAACTCATCAGAACTAAAATCAGAATGTATAATAATTGCTTTTCAGCAAAATAATGACATACAATTAAGATTTAACCACAAATTATTTAAGAAAGCTATTAATTTTTAAATGAAAAATAAACAATTGCATTTACACCAAAATGGTTATTCAATCCAGAAGTTAAACTAATATAAACAAATATACTATAAGGAGACCAAAAGATATTGGAAAGCACCATCCTAGCAAAATTTGATTTATTTACCAACTGGAATAAAGTAGTTACCAAAAGTAACACTTATTAAAATATAAACATCTGTAAAATTTCATGAAGAAGGATGATGGACAATTGTAAGCTGTAAATTTCATAAAACAGGAGCAAATAAAATTAATTTAAAGAAAGCTTGGCAAAATATATAAGCAAACTTTATAAAGAGTTTGGTCATGCATTCACTTTCATAGGCAGGATTGCTTTGGCATAGCACAAATCCCTAAATTTTCCCAAGCCCACTCCTGCCAGTTCCATCTGCCTCTTTACAAACACTTGATGAGGTCTGGATGAAGTCCCCTGACTATTAAGCAACTTCCGATATCTGGGACTTAATACTGTGTGTCTGTATGTGTGTGTGTTTGCTGTTCTTTTAATTTTATACATGGTTGCACTCCTGGATTTCTCCTTCATGCTCCCTGCCAGGTGCCTCTGACCTTTCCTTGTTCTTTTTAGCTTCCTTTTGTGTGTTGTCTTCCTGCATTAGATTGTAAGCTCCTTAAAGACAAGCATGATCTTCTTGTCTTCTTTTCTTATTTGTATCCTAGTGCTTTTCACAAGGCCTCACAATTTGTCTGGACATAAATATTTATTAACTGATTGACTACAAAGAAATATCAGGAATAATTATTTAGTCCTATTTACTAAGAAAGTATACAAATATGGAAATTATCTAAATATATTATTCCATCTGTATACCTGAATCAAACTCTCCCACAAATACATGCAATCTCTGCGGGGAAAGGGGATATAGTCTAATACAAAGCTTTTTAAACTCTTTTCAACCACAGGCCCTTTTTGCCTGAGGAATTTTTATATGATCCCCATTGTATAGCTGATGAGGTCCAAGATTATTAGGTGAGGTTGGAAAATAGAACCTGAAATATTGATAAAAATACCCCCTGAGGCAAGCAGGGAAGGGCGTTGATGAGGAATAGTTCAATTTCATCATCTGATGCTAAACCCCAAAGACATTATTTGGTGCCTATATAAATTACAATATAAGTATATAAATTAGGTATACAAAAAACAAAACAAACAAAAAATAAGGTTACTGATAATAAATCCTATCATAACCCCACATTAGCTCATGATCCACAGTTTAAGAAGCTTTGGTCTAATAGAATATTATCTAAGAGGCACAAGTAGGGAAATCCATGTGTCTTTGACAGCCCACAACTTTGAACTATTGGCATTGATGCATTTTAGGATTTAGTAAACACTCCCATCTATCACAAATTTCTAGAGTAAAACTGCTTCTCTGCTCTGTGTTCCTTTCATTGTCTTCACAGGTCACATGCTGGGCAAAGCCACTTTTCTGCTACTTTCAAGCTACCAAATCAGGGCCAATATTGGCAGGGTACTGAGAAAATGTTATATCCTTTTAGCAATTGATATCAGAGTAACATTCCCATCAAAACAGCTGTAACAGTCATCTTTCTTCTCCTCTTTCTTAAGTTGTCAAAAACATTAAAGAGTAGCAAAGGTAGAACAAAAAGTTTCTCCTGTTAGGCTAATGGAGGTGCTAATGAGCAATAAATCCAGACAGCTATTGAAATAGCAGAAAATTTTGTTAACCTTCATAATGTTCTCTTCCAATTGTGAGACATGAATATTTGTTTTCCACAGTTATGAAAATTAAATTGGAGAAATGAAACATATTAGAAAACTGAAACCCACAAGAACATCAAGAAATAATTAAGGGTAGAGGTTTTTTCCCCCCAAAGAATGTAAACTCCTTGGGGCAGAGATTGAATTTTGTAATTGTAATGCAGGGAGAAACTGAGGCAGTATAGAGTTAGAGATTTTTAATAGTTTATTGATAGTTGTGAAAGTATCTAGCATTAAGTGAGGGGATGCAGGGACTCTTACAGGGTTCTGGTGCTCAGGGAAACAAAGGTAAAAAGAGGGGCAGAGCACTGGGGAGATCGAAGTTCCAGGAAAGGACCATAAATTTATTTCTGACAGGTTGGGGATATGGAGGAAGGATCATAAATTCTGATAAGGAGCTAGGAGACACTGAGTCTGAGACCCAAAAGATAAGCCTAAATGTTGGAGATAAGCCATCTGGAGCTTTATGACTCTTTGGAATGCCAGTGGTCACAGCTCCACAACCCTAATTATCTCGGTCCTAATGGCTGGGAAGGGGGCAGGGGTTGCCACCAGGGAAATGAGGCAAAACAATTCAGGGAAACTGAGACAGAACAATTCAGGGAAACTGAGACAGGGGAACTGAAGCACAACATAATAAAGGGTGGCGACTTGAGATTTGAAACAAATCTTTTGCTTTTTGCCCTTAGCCCTCCTCAGTTACTTTTCTCCCTTCTAGAATGGAAGCTCCTTTGAGGGCAGAGACTGGCTATGTAATGAGTGGTAGAGATTCATGTCCTGTAACTTCTATAACATACAATTAATGGGGAATCAGGGGAGGGATTTGTGCTTCAGGATAGAAAAGAAAATGTCTTTGGAGTTTCAAAGGCCTACTAAGCTAGGCACCCATTCTTACAAAAATGTAAAATCTTTCCTGCATTCATCAGTGAATCTGTGGAGTTCTTGGTAAGACATTTTGTTTCTTACAAATAGGGGCTCTGTCCAGAATCCAGACATTGTTGTTGAGATTAGGAAGGGGTCCCCAAAATTTGGAGGCCACAGAGCAGTGTTGCATGGTGTCTCAAAAGAATTTGCAGGCTTGAATCCATTTTCTTGTCAAGGGGCAAAGTTTATTGCAATTGTAATACCAATTCCAAGAGAATTCAGCCAAGAAAATTAAGAAGAGACACATTTATCCAGCTTTCTATCTTTGAAATGCTAATAAATGGCCCATGGATAGGACAGAGGAGTGGTCTCCAGAATTTGGTTCTCCTAGACCAGGTTATTACAGACTAGATTATGAGTCAACAATGAATTGAGGAGTGGTCTATTCACTATTGTCTCAGGAGTTAGATCTGGGGGACTGTCCTGAGGCCAGAAGCTCTCTGACTGAGGGGAGTGATCTATTCAGAATCAGACATTATCAGAACGATAGCATTCCTAGGTTGGGTGTATGGGGGGAGGGGGATTGCAAAACCAGAAGATTTGGAGTCAGAATGCCAGAACTGAAGCCCCCCCCCCCAAAATCACCACTATATTTCCCTAGAAGCTATCCTCCTTCATTATGAGTTCAGGATGTCCCTGTCAGGGTGGCAAGAGGAGTTGATTTCAACAGCCTTATGGCTAGACTCTGGCTTCCCTCCCTCGTAGATTGTCCAAAGATCCCAGGATCACATCTCTAAGTAAGATCATTGATGAATCCAGAAAAATAGGAAGGGAAGTAGAATAGGTTTTTACCAGCCAGGCAACTCTGTGTCTAGACCAAAGGTAAGAACATGGGCTATACAGGATTGCCTTTGATAGCTGGGGCCATGTTATGGTGTCTGAGGTGTCAGGTTAGTAAGATGTGGAATTCTATGGCACCATGGAGTAGGAAGTCCTGAGACATATATCTCATATAGTCCTGGAAGAGAGGGGATGTCAGGAAATCTAGAGTTGAGTAAATACTAGTAATTTTGGATCACTGGAGTGTGGAGATCTCCAGGCTGGAGTGCAAATAGGATCTGCACAAGAGAAATTCACAAGAAATTCTAGTAAAGAAAAAAGTGGGGTTCTCCAGGTAGTAGGAAGGAAGGAACAATTCTGTACTAGATAGGATGAAAAATAATTGAAAAGGAGTTGTGTTTGTGTGTGTGTTTTTTGTCTTCTATGTTTGTCTCAGTCAGTTGAGTTACAAAGGAAAAAATGTGGCCATTTTAGAATTTAAAAGCACAAGGCATCTTGATGCAAACTAACCTGAATTTTTCTTAAGCTTTCAAGTTTCTCTCCTTAAAGAAGACTGGGAATGACCAGGGCCACTGCATGTGGACTTATGTCAACTCCAGCCTCTCCAAAGAACAGAAGGCCCTCCCAAAACCTCATGCTTTGCAGTCAGTCTCAGTTTCTCTTTTTGTCAATTCTGTATTCTAACTTCTATAAACAGTTTCTTTGTTACTTTTATGCTTTTTATTTCCTCTGCTGCCCCTGACTCAATCTGCACTCACTTTTTATTCCTCTTCTTCAACTATTAGTGTTGAATACATTGATATATCTTAATCTTATAAGAAATTTTAAAAAAAAGACCTTTTTAAATCATTTTTGACCCTAACAATCAACTATTAACAAGCAATTAATTGTTGACTACAGGCCAGGCATAATGCTAGGTGCTATTATAAAGAATGAAACAATCTCTACCCCTTTTATACTTTTCCTGCAATCCTTAAACACTAATTTATAATTTTTGGTTATATATTTAAAAATTCTGAAAATAGTAATGTGCCAATGAGCTGATGAATAACAGTGCTTTGAATCCATCTACATCTTCATTTAGAGATTTTAGTTTCTCATTTCTCTGGTCATCTCCAAATAGCATATATTTAGTTTTAAGCACCTTTATTTGACAGGCTGTGGTTCTTATTGTGTAGGACAATAGCAACCATTAAAACAATCAGAAATGTGAGTATATAGAAAAAAGTTTATTTCCTTTTCATAAGAAAGTGTGCACAGTCTCTGACACATAAAGAGAGGCTTTAGAGAGAGACACCCACACAAAGGGATTCTCTTTTTTATTCCTCAATGTAAGTTCCCCTTCCCAACCTGCAGGCTGGGGTTTCTAAACTGCAGTTTCTAAAAATGAGGTAACAAAGTCTGAGGCTATTAATTGCTGAACTGAGTAGGGTGTTTCCCACTCAATCCAGTCCTTGCCTCCTAGGAGCTTCCATTTTAGAAGAGGAAGATAACAGTGAAAATCTAGGTACAAAGAACCAAAGATTCTTTTCAAGTCTCAGGTCACCACCCCTGATTACAAAACCCAGTCCCTGCTCTTTAAGGAACTTATATTTTCATATTGTTTTGGGCAAGATAACTGTCCTGGTTATTCTTTGTTGTCCCTGTGAATTTCAATATTCTATTTTAAGTTTCATTGCTCCAATTTAATTTTTATACTGTGGGAAACAAATAAACCCATTTCTTACAATTATCAAGTTAATTTTATCAATTATCTATCCTGGCAAATGTTTTTGATTTTTTTCCCATTACCATCCTAAGAAACAACAACAACAAAAAGTCCCTATTTAACAGTGGTGTAGTGCCTATTAGTCCCATAAAACAAGAAGAAAGAGTAGAGGGGAAAACCACTCCAAAGAAAGCTTGGCAAGATGTCTGCCTAGGCAGTTATCCCATAGGGGTTTGAAAAAAAAGCCTATACAAAGAAAAGCAAATAGAAAAGATTTGCACAGCAACAGCAACAAAGTATTGCAACATATTGCTTTCTATAAAAATGCCTGTGGAATTATTCACATTTGAAACCTGACATTGCCTTCCTTGAGAGACTTTTAGAGGATTTAGAAATAGCATTAAAAAGAGCAGTTAAAAAAACAAAAAACCAAAAAACAGCCAGATTTGGTTTGATGAAGTATACACAAAAGAATATTATTGGGAATAAAATTTATCTTTAAAATTTTAATTTCCCTATTTTTCCTGAATTCCAAATTAGACTTAGTTCTGTTGTATCAGCTAATTTTACTTCTGTATCAAACAAATTTGATTTCCATGGTTACCAGGCCAGGTTTTCCACAAGTGTCATCTTTGAAGGTGCACTGTCTCTAAGTTTCTGTTTGGTAGTTATTCGATTAACCCCAGGAGAGATTTAGCTTTAGTTTATGAACAAAGAACTTAATTTGAAGAATAAAAGCAAAGTTCAGTTTCAAACTGCTTGTAGATGTTCTTTCTCTCTGAAATATAAAACCCTTATGGAAAAGCCTACAATCTTCTCTTGTTCTGAGATGCTTAGTGAATATTTTAGAATTCTCTAGTTCAATGAAAAATTAAGTTGATCTTTTTTTAAATTTTTTTAACTCCTGTTTTTAAATCCAATTAACATTTACCAAAATAAGCAGGGTTTAGATTAGACAATATCTAAGAACCTTATAGTACTAACATTCTTGTAACCTATGGACCAGCCCCATTCTTCTCACCACCACTGAGTTCATATTAATTGGGTTGATTCTTGTCATTGAGATTCAAATCAGTTTTTTTTAATTTTGTTTTTTTTTCCACTTTGGTTCATTATCCCCACCTGGACTTAGTCCAGTAATCTCTTTTCTAAAAGAAAATGTTATCTTCCCTTAAATGTGGGAAGGATTTCTATAGATCTTTAATAAGAAATCCAGGTAGGCTATGGTAGAATATGTATGGAACTGCTTTTTTGGCCTTGAAAAAAATGCCAAAGGCACAAAGGAGTCATACCCTACCAAAAATTACAGAACAAAATAAATCTCTTGGATAGTCTGTCTTATTTCTGGAAGGGAACTAAACTTTTAGTTACAATTGTTGCAAACTATTCACTTTCCTGTGAATCTTTCTGTTCTATAAACCTGTTTATTACATAATCCTCCCTAAATCTTAATAGAACTCTTCTGTGATTTTGACCCTGCCAGAAAATTAAGCTTCCTTTGAGGACTCCTAAATAGGAAATTTCCTTTCATTAGACCTGAACTCTCTGAGTGTCTCATTGGCTTTTCATTTCCTTCTCATTAGATTTATTGAGTTACTTCTCTAGGTTTTGCTCTCTAAGTAGGATATTAGAGAGGAATTATGTTTTCAAACCTCTTCTTCCTTAATGGAGCATGTTAAATCAAGCAGTCTCTTTAACTAGAAAATCCATTTCCTTAGTTTTCAAACTCGCAATCCTGACATTACTTTACCATCAAATAACTTCCTTTTCTTTGTCTAAAACCCTAGATTCTGGTACCATGATGCCAACCAGAATCTAGCCTTTTAGCCCAAAAAACTCATGATGCCTAAAGAACTCAAGATCTTTTGTTGAGGAGAAAAACACCCCAACAAAAATAAGATCTCCCTTGATCAGTGTCATGGGTTTGGTGAAAGAATTCACACACCCAGTTAGTCTCCAAGTTGAGGGGCAAAGATGTATTACCCTGCTTGACAGAGGGACTAATTTTAAGGGAATCTTAGCAGAATCAGGGAGATAATTATGATGCCAATTGAAGCGGGCTAAAGTTCCAAGGGCATCTAGCAAGGAGCCAAAAGTAAGAAGATATTAGGCTGCTTGACAGTGGGCTAATTTTCAAAGGAATTTCGCAAAGAATCATAATCAAGAAGATAACTTTATAGGAAAGAGAAACAAAGATTAGGTTGATATGCTAATATGATGGCTTAGGGTACAATTGAGGTGTGGTAGGTGTGAGATGGGGTACTTCCTATTACTGAGTTCTACTGCTTACTGATCAACAGATTGACCAGCATTATTTATGGTACTCCCAAGACCAGATAGCCTTAGGGTTTCTCAGGCCTTGCTACATTCTCACACCTCATCATTCCTCCCTCAAGTAATGGAAACCCAAATTCTTTTGGGGCAAAAGGACAAAAGATTTCAACTTCTGGAATTGCTTCAAGCTGACAAGATGTCTAGAGCTGGCCCTGCCTAGGACTGCCCAGACTGAGGAGAAGAGACTTGAAGATGGAAGCAACAGCATTCAGGGTGTATTGAGTTTTAGGATTAGGTAGTCAATTTTATTTAGGTTGGGAAGTTCATGGCCTGAATTATGGAAGATACAAAGCTCACTAGGAAAAGATAATTATCTTGGAGAAAGGGGAGGATAACACCAACACCAAAAAAGAAAGTTAGGTTGGGGCAGACTTGTCTAATTGCTTAACCAGTGAAAAGTTTCCCAAGGACTGTAGGACATTTTTCCCCCTTGAGTGGCTTAGTGTAGGTAGACGTAAATGAATCTCCACTGCCTGACATCTGGTATTAGAAATTGACCTTTTGGCTCCTTGCCACCCAACCACCCAAAAGGAGAAAGGATATATCCCATTTCTTTAATAAAAGCGTTATTCTGGGATCTATATGAGGGACTATAGGAGTCCGGGAGCTGGGGAATCAAAGGTGCCAGCCATTAGGAGCACCCAGGCAGTATCACAGGTGACTGAATTTGCAAGCCTATTCCCTTTGGTCTGAAGTGAATCCCCCTTCTAGTGTCTTTTACAAAACATAACAGAAATCTCTCTGGTACATAGACAGCTTGAAATAATTGAGAATTTCCCCTGCATACTTAATGGGGGAATATTTGGCTGTCAAAAATCCCCTTTCTTTCCATATAATGCCATGAGCATGGAAGACATGAAAGGAATATTTGGAGTCAGTATAGATGGTCACTCTCATTTCTTTCCCCAGTTCTAAAGTTTTACTGAGGGCAATGAGTTCAGTCCTCTGAGCAGAGGTCCATGGAGGAGTGGCTTAGCTTCCAAGGTACTATTGAGGATCACCACAACTGCCTTCCTTTCCCAGTTTAATTTAGGCATAGTTAACACTGGGGCAGATGCTTTCTTTGAGGCAGGTTCAAGGAGTGACAACACCTGCTTCTTCTCTTCTGAGAGTGAAAGGGAGTTGAGAATTAATTTGTGGTCCAAATGCTTAACAGACTGGCAGGCAATGTGGGCCTAAGACAAAGAAATGTTATAACCTCAGGAGCCTAGAAAGTTGTCTCATTAACAGCTTCGAGATGTTTAGCCATTTTTTAGTCAGGGGTTTCAATCCTTCTCTGGTCTCTGCCTTCATTGAATATTGATACCTATGATGGAATATGCTGGGATCCAGGAGCACTAAAGCTGGGGTTGCATGAGTAGCCTGCCCAGGGATTCCTGGGTCTAGATGGAGGAATCTACTTCCTCCCAGATTTCAGATGGAATATGAGAGTGCTTTGAGAGAAGCACAAAATGGGTACCTGGAGGTCTGAGAAAAGAAAGTTGGGTCCCCAATTTCACCATTAAATCACACCCCAACAAGAGGGCATGACAGGAGGAAATGATGAGAAAAGAGTGTTTGAATAACAGGTCAGCAAACTGACTAGGCAGAGAGAAGGTTTCACAATAGTTCCTAAATTTTCCTTCAATTCCTATCACTTTGTGTTTATGAATTTATGAATTATATTGAGGAATGAATGTGATGAGGTGTAAAAATGTAGCATGGTCTAAGAAACGCTATTGTGAACTGGTTTTGGGCCAATCTGTTGGTCAGTAAGCTGTAGAATTCAATGATGGGAAGTACCTCACCCTACCATACTTCAGTTGTACCTCTAAATCATCATTATCAACCTAATCTTTATTTCTCTTTCCTATAAAATTATCTCCTTGATTCTGACTCTGCTAAATTCCCTCAGAAATTAGTTCACTGTGAAGCAGTATAATATCTTCTTACCTTTGGCTCTTTGCTAGATTCCCTTGGAACTTTAGCCCACTTCAATTGCCATCATAATTGTTGCCTTGATTCTGACTCTTAACTAGATTCCCATGGAATTAGCTCTGCTTTTGAGCAGCATAATAAATCTTTGCCCCTTAATTTGATACCAATTGATTGTGAGAATTCTTTCACCAAACCCATGACACCAACCAAGAAGGACCGCATTCTTGTTGGCTTTCTTCTCAACATTTTTGGTCTACCTGGTCTGAGCTCCACACTCTGCAAATTTTCCTTGCCAGGGACACCTGGTATTGTAACCTCTTGTCATTTCTCAGCAAAGTTCCTTCTTGAGTAAGGAGCCTTTGCCATCTTTTCAAACTCCCTGGGAAGTCAGAGGAAGCAAGGTGCTATAGGACTAGAAATTCTAAGACCACAATAAAGATGGGACAATTCACCATTATCCAGGAATCTACTGAAGAGCAATTGAGAGGTGAAGCCCAACAGCCCCTTCTAGGATCATTCCCTTATCAAGATCTAGACCCCAAGCAATATTTCTTGAACTTAGCACCCTTATTCTGATCGTTCACTTCAAGCCAATTTCTGAAACCTCCCAGCCTCCACTCCTCAGTCCTTCCATGAGTGGAATACCTTTATCTCTCCTTCAGAATCCTGATTCAGTCACTCCTTCTAAACTCTGGCCACTGAGAGAAGTAGCTTTCTTTTTATTATTGTTTTTAGCAGGCTTTAGAGGTGGAATAGTCAGAGTGTATCTGCCTTTTTCAATGTCAGACCTTTCCCAAATTAAGGATAAATTTGGCCATTAATATGAGGACCACACTAGTTATATTGGAGTCTTTAAAGCCATATACCTCCAATTTGATCTTATCTGGGGAGATGCTAACATCATTATCTCCTCTTGCTACCCCACAGAAGAGGAAAAAAATAATCTGGGATCTAGCCCAGAAGTTTGGGGATGATATAGCTGGGTCCTATTCCTCCTCTGGTAGATACCTCCCCAGTGACTATTGCTGTCCTAATCAGGGATCTTGGATAGGATTATCAGGAAGGAAGCAGAGACACAGAGAAAATGGATTATTTTCTAATGTGCCTCATTGATGATATTAAGAAAGGAATTAAAAATTAGGTTAATTATGAAAAACTTAAGGAAGTTATGCCAGGAGCTGAGGAAACTCCTGCAATCTTTCAGGGTCACCTTGTAAAGGCTCTAAAGAAATACAGTAGCCTGAACATCATTGCTCCATAGGGGATCACTATGAATTTTCTATGATCAAAGAGGAAAAGTTCATCATCAGATTATTTCTTTTCATTGTTAAATTTGAGCATATTTACGTTTTCCATAAGAGTCTACTAGAAGAAATTAACAACAGGCAAAGTTTGTTTTGTTTTGTTTTGTTTTGTTTTTTCATAGTTTCACATATAGTTTCTTAATGGGTGCTAGGGCTGGGGATAAAGAAGAAAACCTGGAACATAAAAGTTTTAAAAAGAAATTTTAAAAAGTTTTAAATATAATTAGAGGAAAATATTAAATAAAATTTTTAAAAAAGAAATACATATTTGATTAATCTTAAATCTATGATAATATAGTTGATTAGAGCAAAACATTTCCTTAAAGGTTCTCTTGCAACAAGATTGCAATATTATACAAAATGTGTTTATTTATCAATATTAATTCTAGTTCCCAACATCCATAAGATTGGAATACTTGCCATTCAGAGCACTGTTTTTTTTTAAATCTGTTCTTCTACCATACTCACTAGGCTCCTGAGCCTTATCACATTCCTTATATTTTTACCAAATATAAATATTATTTTATCTTATTACAACTGGAGCACCTTGAGGTCCAAAACTATTTTGTTTTCTTATTTGTATCCAGATAATTTTGCAAAATATTTTGTAAAACTTAATTTTTAAAATTCATTATTTTAAGTAAATATTTTATGTTCAATAATTATGATTTATCACACTTTGCATGAATGGGTATTTAGGAAAGCAATGGTTATTGTGTTGTGCTTTAGTTTCTAAATATAATCTTTCTTTTAAAGGTAAGTCAATGATAAAATCTATTAAAAATGTGCTGGTTTTAAGAACATGTTAGATAAACTTGAAGGAAGAAGAAATATCTAAGGTTCATTGAGAGAAAAAAATATAACAACAACAGTATAAGTGTGGCAAGGATATTCAAAGAATTTAAAGATGTTTCCCTTAAGGGAAAAAAACCCAAAAAACTTTCTATTTGTCATCCAAAGACCTATAAAGTTGAGACACAAAAGATAGCAGATGAGGTTTCAGAAAAGAAAGAGAAGAGTAGTAAGAATGATATACTACTCAGGGTAATTGAGAAAGTGATTTATTGACCTGATATAAAATTAGAAAAGTCCGTTGACATCGCCTAGCTGATATAAAAGATATGAGAGAATTTTCAAAGGCTTGTCAAAACTCTTCTGAACTTTAATCTTGTACTGGCAATTTGCTTGCTAGACTGCCAACTATATAACCCTGGATAAGTCATTTAACCTCTCAGGGGATGATGTGTTAATATTTAGCCAGTTAAAGAGAAATGTCAAGTGTGAGAACCATTACTGTGTTCAGATTTTAAAAGGGATGCAGTATGTCAAAGAGATTTGATTTTTCTTTTGTTGATTGAAGGCAAGACTAAAAATTTTTGGGAAAAAAATAAATTAAATAAATCAAATGAAATTGAAAACAGTTAATTTTGACTTGATATCTAGGTGAAAAGAGGAAAAAAAAGATTAAAAAGCTATTGAAAAGTGAAATCATCTCTGTTGAGAGGTAATGGGTTCCCCCTCAACAGAAGTCTTCAGCAGTTATCACTAACCAGTTGTCACTTGTTTTTAGTGTGGATTCTTTTCAGGTGTACAATGTACTAGTGGTTGCTGAGAATTTCATGGAAATTTAACTTCATTGGAATAGATTTTTGTAGCTATCTCATCAATTTAAACATGAACGGAATTGTCACCTTAATATACCAAACAGATTCTTCTTGTCTATGCTTAAAGAACTTTTAGAAGTAAAACCCACCAACTCTTGAGCTATACTATTTTACCATCTAATTGCTATTTTTCCTTTTACTGTTAGTCAAAATTAAACTATTTTGCAACATCCACCCAAAGGACATACAGAGTAAATATACGTTTTTCTTCACATAATGGCTCTTCAAATAATCAGTAAGTTAATAAATAAAATTTGGTAAATGCTGAGTGTCAGTCAGTCTCTGTGCTAATTTCTTAGGATACAAAGAAGAGTAAAACAATTTCTCTTCTTAAGCTTACAGACTAATGAAGGAGACAACTTGAAAATATGTATATAGAAACAAAATATATGTATATAGTACATATTGAAAATAATCGAGAGAGGAAAGGCATGAAAAAGTAGGTGTCATGCACCTCATTTGTCCCTTCTCTAATCTGAAAATGCATAATTTCTTCAGTGCATCCCTTTACTGAATGAACTCAAGTCCTTTCACTGAACTGGTTGCTCTCTTCTATGTAGATTCTATTGGATCAGTGTCATTTATAATCTGTGAATCAAAACTCAAAATCATTCACAAATGTACCATCTCCATATTCAAGAATCCCCAAATCCCACAATTTAAACATAATATGTTTGTTTTCCACTTCTTCTACTTTACATTCCCAATTCGTACTCTTTATCCACACTGTGATCTCCAATTCATTGATCCCTCAGTTCTTTCCCAATACATCTCCCATTTACCAGATGTTCCATTCCAATCTAATAAAAAATTAAGTATTTGCTGTATGATAGACATTATGCTAAGGCTATTTGCATGTGCTCTATCTTATTTCTTCCCTTCAACTCATATCACTCTTCTACTATCTCTTATTTCTCTTCTATTAGACAAAGAGGAATTTTTCCTTACCTAGATCAAATCTTCCTTATATTTCTTTGTGTCCAAATAATCCCATTCTATTTCATCTCCTTCAACATAGTAAACTTTCAGCAATTCCTATTCTATCCATCTATTTAGCAGAAAAGATGAGTTTTTTGTTTTTTTGTTTTTGTTTTTGATAAATTGAGTTTAAGATGTCTACTGGAAAGCCAGTTAAAGGACTATGAGAATCAGATTGATGTGTGATATTGGAGTTTGGGGCAAAATAGATAATTTGGAGAATCATCAACAAAGAGATGGTAAATAAAACTGTGGGAGCTGATGAGAGCACCAGGCGAAGTAATATAAAGGGAGATGAGCACTGACAATTTGGCATTTAAATTATATGCAAAAAAAGGTCTAAGTCACTATTGATTAGGGAAGTACAAATTAAAATAACATTTACATTTCACCTTCCACCTGTCAGATTGGCTAATGTGACAGAAAAGTAAAATGACACCTATAACCTTTATCTAATTGTTTCTCCTCTCAATGAGAGAGAAGGGTGAATGAGAATTTGGACATCAAAATTGTAAAAAAGATTACATTTTTTCAGTAATTGAAGAAAATAAAATATTAATATTTACTTTAAAATGTAATTTTGTTTGGGAAAACAGTGGGAGCTGTGAGCCAAGATATCAGGAAGCAGATATGACTCTCTGTGTTCTCTTCTGACCTTCTCTCAAACCAACAGCAGATTAAGCCTCTAAACTGGCTTTGGAGTCAAATAATCCATAAGTATTTGGAGTATAATACATTACTAGAAGTTACCTTGGAAAAACTTCAGAACAAGTCTGTTTCAATCAAGCAGGGGAACAGTCTGCTGAGCCTGGACCACAGTATGAGGAAACCAGGGCAGGAGGCCAGGGCAGGAAGCCAGAGCCAGAAGTCAGAAAATTGCAGTTTCCATGCACCTGGGATCTTCTGTGAGCCTCTTAGGCTACTCTGCCCTGGTTGAAAGCAAGTGGTTTGGCAGATTTGCCTTTTGTAAAAATTAAATTGTAAACCACTAAGCCCAGGAAGAAGCCTAGACCTAGCCATGATTATCCAGCACCAGAAATTAATCAAGAGAACTGCCCCAGGGCAAATTAAGGCAGCTGTCACTATTTTGCATTAAACAAACCTCAAGCCTTAAAAAAATGAATTAAAAAAAAAAACTCTCACTAAAGACATTTTTTATGGAGAGAAAGAATAGACCTCAAATCCTGAGGTTCCTGAAGGTGAAGCAACTCCAGAAGATGCCACAAAGGAAGACATGAGCTGGTCCCCATTTCACAAGGCTTTGCTAGAAGACTGCATAAAGAATCTTAAAAGAGAGTTAGAAAAAAAGGGGGTGGGGGAATGAAATGAGATCACTGCCAGAAGGAATGGAAAAAGCATGTAATGCCCTACAAAAGAGAAATGAAAAAGGCACCAATTCACTGAAAAATAAAATTTGTGAAATGGAAAAAGAATGCAATAAAGAAAAAAAAATCAATTGGCCAATGACAAAAGGAGCTAAGAAAGGTAACTGAAGAAAATAATACACTAAAAATTAGAATTGGACAAATGGAAGTGAATGGCTCAATAAGACTTCATGAATCAGTAAAACAAAAATAAAAAATAGAAGAAAATATGAAATGTCTCCTAGGAAAAACAACTGACCTGGAAAATAGATCTAGGAGAGACAATTTAAGGATTATTGGGCTTCCTGAAAGCCATTATGAAAAAGAAAAAGAACCTTGATACCATCTTACAGGAAATCATAAAAGAAAATTGCCCTGGTATTTTAGAATCAATCAGAAGGTAAAACAGCCATTGAAAGAAATTGCCGATCACATTCTGAACGAGACCCCAAAATTAAATCCCCAAGGAATAATGTGGCTAAATTTCAGAACTATCACAACAAGGAAAAGATATTACATGCAGCCAGAAAGAAACAATTCAAATACCAAGGAGCCATAATTAGAATTTCCTAGGACCTAGCAGCTACCACCTTAAAGGTTTGAAGGGTCTGGGATGTGTGTGTGATATTCCGTCCAAAAGGCAAAAAACCCTGAATTACAGCTAAGAATAAGCTATCCAGTCAAAATGAGCATTATCTTTCAGGGAAGAAGATGGACATTCAATAATATAGGTGAATTTCATCTATTTCTAATGAAAAGACCAGAACTGAACCAAAAAGTTGACCTCTAAACACAGAACTTAAACATAAAAAGCTAAAAAAGGAAAGAAGTCTTGATAACTATATTTCTATTATGGGCATACTTAGAGAATGTGTGTATAATTTTATTTTGTTTTGATAATATGAAACAGAAAGTAGAGGTAGAATGGAAATCATACCAAAAAAAGAGGGGGAAAGAGGTAAAATAAGGGAAACTACATCTCATAAAGAGGCAAAGAAAAGTTATTATAATTGAGAGAAAAAAGGGAGGGAGATGAGCATTGTGTGAATTTTACTCTCATCAGATTTGTTTCTAAGAGATAATAGCAGACATAATTGGTTTCACAGAGAAATTTGTCTCACCTTATAGAGAAGTAGGAAGGAATGGGGGAAAAGAAAAGGAAAGACTAATAAAAGCAAAACAGAAGAATTAGGAGAAAGGTGTAAAAAGGGGGAGGGACTCTAAAGGGGGAGGACTGTTTGAGGGAAGTGGTCATCAAAAGAAAAATACTGGGGGGAGGGAAGGGACAGAGGAAAGAGAAAAATGTAAACTTGGGTAAATAAGATGGCATGAATTACAGAATTAGTTATTTTAACTGTGAAGGTGAATAAAATGAACTCTCCCATAAAATGGAAATGATAGAAGACTGGATTAAAAACAAGAATCCTACAATATGTTTTTTACAAGAAACACATCTAAAGCATAGTGACACAAACAGAGTGAAGGTAAAAGGCTGAAACAAAATATATTATGCTTCAGGTGAACAAAAAAAAAGCAGGGGTAGCAATCTTTATGTCAGATCAAGTAAAGCAAAGATAGATCAAATTGAAAGAGACCAGAAAGGAAACCATATTTTACTAAAGGATACCATAGATAATGAAGTAATATCAATACTAAACATATATGCGCCAAGTGATATAGCATCCAAATTCCAAGAGGAGAAGTTAAGAGAGATGCAAGAAGAAATAGACAGCAAAACTATACTAGTGGAGGATCTCAACCATGCTTTCTCAGAACAAGATAAAGCAAACCACAAAATAAATAAGAAAGAAGTTAAGGAGGTAAACAAAATGTTAGAAAAGTTAGGTATGATAGATCTTTGGAGAAAATGGAATGGAGACCAAAAGGAGTTTACTTTTTTCCTCAGTGGTTCATGGAACTTATACAAAAATTGACCATGTTAGGGCATAAAAATTTCAAATTCAGATGCAGAAAGGAATAAATAGTAAATGCATTTTTTCAGATCATGATGTAATTAAAAAACCACATGCAATATAAGGCCAGGAGAAAATAAACCAAAAAGCAATTGGAAACTAAATAATCTAATCCTAAAGAATGAATGGGTGAAGCAGCAAATTATAGACAAAATCAATAATTGCATCCAGGAGAATGACAACAATGAGGCAAAGTACCAAAATTTGTGGGATGCAACCCATGTAATTATAAGGTGAAATTTTTTATCTCTAGATGCTTACTTGCATAAAATAGAGAAAGAGAAAATCAATTAATTAATCTTACAACTAAAAAAGCTAGAAAAAAAACAAATTAAAAACCCTCAATTAAATACCAAATTTGAAATTCTGGAAATAAAAAGGGAGATTAATAAAAGTGAAAATAAAACTATTTATTCAACAAATAAAACTGAGTTGCTTTTATGAAAAAATAACAAGATATATAAACCTTCAGTTAATTTAATTAGAAAAAGGAAAGAAAATCAAAAATGAAAAAGGAGAACTTTTCCACCATTGAAGGGGAAATTAGAGCAATAATGAGGAGTTATTTTGCCTAACTATATGCCAATAAATTTGATAATCTAAATAAAATGGAGGAGTATCTACAAAAATATAGATTGCCCAGGTTGACATAAAAGGAAATAATTTAAATAGCCCTATTTTAGAAAAAGAAATAGAATAAGTTATTAATCAAATCCCTAAGAAAACATCTCCAGGGCCAGATGGATGTATATGTGAATTCTACGAATCATTAAAAGAACAATAAATTCCAATACTATATGAACTATATAGAAAAATAGGGAAAGAAGGAGTCCTACCAAATTCCTTTTATGACACAGATATGGTGCTGATAGTTCAACAAGGTAGAACGAAAACAAAGAATAAAAATTATAGACCAATTTCTCTAATTAATATTGATGCAAAAATATTCAATAAAACATTACCCACAAGATTACAGAAAGTCATCCCCAGGATAATACATCATGACCAAGTAGGATTTATACCAGGAATGCAAAGCTGGTTCAATATTAGGTAAACTATTAGCATAATAAACTATATCAATAACCAAACTAAAAAAATCATATGATTTCCTCTTTATTTTTTTTATTTCCAAAACATATGTATGGGTAATTCTTCAACATTAGCCCTTACAAAGCTTTCTGTTAGAAATTTTTCCCCCCTACTCCCCACACCTCCCCTAAATATCAGGATATCCATTACATGTTAATTATGTTGAAATATTGACAAATCAAATATTTGTATATATATTTCCACACTTATCATTGTTGTGCAAGAAAAATCGTATCTAGAAGAAAGAAAAATCAGATAAAGGAAACACAATGCAAGCAAACATAATTCGAGAGCATGAAAATGTTATGTTGTGGTCCACATTTCACATCCCTCTCTCTGGGTGTATATGGCTTTCTTCAATGAACAGTTGGAAGTGGTTTGAAACATTTCATTGTTGAAGAAAGCCACGTCCATCAGAATTGATCATCATATAATATTGTTGTTGCCCTGTATAATGATCTCCTGGTTCTGCTCGTTTCACTCAGAATCAGTTCATGCAAGTCTCTCCAGGAATCTGAAATCATCCTGCTGGTCGTTTCTTACAGAACAATAATATTCCATAATATTCATATACCATAATTTATTCAACCATTCTCCAATTTATAGGCATCCATTCAGTTTCCAGTTTCTAGTCATTACAAAAAGGGCTGCCATAAACATTCTTGCACATGTGGGGCCCTTTCCTTCCATTATGATTTCTTTGGGATATAAGCCCAATAGAAATGCTGCTGAGTCAAAGGGTATGCACAGTTTGATAGCTTTTTGAGCATAGCTCAAAATTGCTCTCCAGAATGGCTGGATCTGTTCACAGCTCCACCAACAATGCATCAGTGTCCCAGCCTTCCCACATCCCCTCCAACATTCATCGTTATCTTTTCCTGTCATTTTAGCCAATCTGATAGTTGTGTAGGGGTAGGTACCTCAGAGTTGTCTTAATTTACAATTCTCTGATCAATGGCGATTTGGAGCACCTTTTCATATGACTACAAATAGTTTTAATTTCTTCATCTGAAAATTGTCTGTTCATATCCTTTGACCATTTATCTATTGGAGACTGGCTTGAATTCTGATAAATATGAGACAATTTTCTATATATTTTAGAAATGAGACCTTTATTAGAACCCTTAAATGTAAAGATGATTTCCCAATTTATTGCTTCCCTCCTAATCTTGACTGCATTGGTTTTCTTTGTACAAAAACTTTTTAACTTAATATTGTCAAAGTTATCTATCTGGTTTTCAATTATGAGATCCAGTTCTTCTTTGGACATAAATTTATTCGATCTCCATAGGTCTGAGAGGTAAACTATATTACCTTCCTCTAATTTACTTATAGTATCACTCTTTATATCCAGATCATGAACCCATTTAGATCTTATCTTGGTATGTGGTGTTAGATGTAGGTCAAGCCCTAATTTCCTTCCCACTAGTTTCCAATTTTTCCGGCAGTTTTTGTCAAGTAGTGAGTGCTTATCCCAGAAGCTGGGGTCTTTGGGTTTATCAAAGACTAAATTGCTATAGTTATTGCCTAGTTTGTCCTATGATTCTATCCTATGCCACTGATCGACTACTCTTATTTCTTAACCAGTACCAAATGGTTTTGATGACCACTGCTTTATAATATAGTTTTAGGTCTGATATAGCAAGTCTACCATCATCAGCCTTTTTTTTTTCATTAATTCCCTTGAAACTCTTGACCTTTTGTTTTTCCAAATGAATTTTGCTACTATTTTTTCTAGATCTGTAAAATAATTTCTTGGGAGTTTCATTGGTATGGCACTAAATAAGTAAATTAGTTTGGTTAGTATTGTCATTTTTATTATATTTACTTGGCCTATCCATGAGCACTTAATGTTTTTCCAATTGACTAGGTCTGATTTTATTTGTGTGGAGAGTGTTTTGTAGTTTAGTTCATATAGTTCCTGACTTTTCCTTGGCAGATAGGTTCCTAAATATTTTATACTATCCTCTATTATTTTGGATGGAATTTCTTTCTGTATCTCTTGCTGCTGAACTTTATTGGTAATATATAAAAATGCTGATGACTTATGTGGATTTATTTTGTATCCTGCAACTTTGCTAAAGTTGTGAATTATTTCTAGTAATTTTTAGTCGAGTTTCTAGTGTTCTCTAAGTATACCATCATGTCATCTGTAAAGAGTTATAATTTGGTTTCCTCATTGCCTACTCTAATAACTTTAATCTCTTTTTCTTCTCCTACTGCCAAAGCTAACATGTCTAAGACAATATTAAATAATAATGGTGACAGTGAGCAGCCATGTTTCACTCTTCATTTTATTGGGAATGGTTTCAGTTTGACTCCATTACATATGATGCTTGCTGATGGTTTTAAGTAGATACTACTAATCATTTTAAGGAAAAGCCCATTTATTCTTACACTCTCTATTGTTTTTAATGGGAATGGGTGTTGGATTTTATCAAAGGCTTTTTCTGCATCTATTGAGATAATCATATGGTTTTTGTTAATTTGGTTATTAATATAATTGATTATGCTAATAGTTTTCCTAATATTGAATCAGCCCTACATTCCTGGTACAAATCCTACTTGGTCATGGAGTATTATCCTGGGGATAACTTTCTGTAATTTCATTGCTAAAATCTTATTTAAAATTTTTGTATCAATATGCATTAGGGAAATAGGTCTATAGTTTTCTTTCTCAGTTTTCTCCCTACCTGCTTTAGCTATTAGCACCATATCTGTGTCATAGAAGGAATTTGGTAGTCCATCTTCTTTCTCTATTTTTTTCAAATATATAGTATTGGGATTAATTGTCCTTTGAATGTTTGGTAGAATTCACATGTAAATGCATCTGGCCCTGGAGATTATTTCTTAGGGAATTGATTAATAGCTTGTTCTATTTCTTTTTCTAAAATGGGACTATTTAAATAATTTATTTCCTCTTCTGTTAACCTGGGAAATCTATATTTTTGTAGATATTCCTCCATTTCATTTAGATTATCAAACTTACTGGCATAAAGTTGGGCAAAGTAACTCCTAATTATTACTCTAATTTCCTCTTCATTAAAGGAAAGTTCTCCCTTATCATTTTTGAGACTAACAATTTGATTTTCCTATTTCCTTTTTCTAATGAAATTAATTAAAGGCTTATCTATTTTGCTGGGTTTTTCATAAAACCAACTCATAGTTTTATTTATTAATTCAATAGTTTTATTATTTCCAGTTTTATTAATCTCCCCTTTTATTTTCAGAATTTGCAATTTGGTATTTAATTGAGGGTTTTTAATTTGCTCTTTTTCTAGCTTTTTTAATTGTATGCCCAATTCATTGATCTTCTCTTTCTCTATTTTATGCAAGTAAGCACATAGAGATATAAAATTACCCCTTATAACTGCTTTGGCCATAACCCACAAATTTTGGTATGTTGTCTCATTATAGTCATTGTCCTGGATGAAATTATCCATTGGGTCTATAAATTTGCTTTTTCACCCAATCATTCTTCAGCATTAGTTTATTTAATTTCCAATTTACTTGTGGTCTGTTTCTCCTGGCATTATATTGCATGTGACTTTCATTGCATCATGATCTGAAAAGGATGCATTTACTATTTCTCCTTTTCTGCATTTGATTTTGAGGTTTTTATGCCCTAACACATGATCAAATTTCGTATAAGTTCCATGAACCCCTGAGAAAAAAGTATACTCCCTTCTATCACCATTCAGTTTCCTCCGGAGATCTATCATACCTAACTTTTCTAACCTTTTGTTTACCTCCCTAATTTCTTTCTTATTTATTTTGTGGTTTGATTTATCTAATTCTGAGAGATCAAGGTTGAGCTCTCCCATTAATATAGTATTACTGTCTATTTCTCCTTGCATCTCTCCTAACTTCTCCTCTAGTAATTTGGATGCTATACCCCTTGGTGCATATATGTTTAGTATTGATACTGCTTCATTGTCTATGGTACCCTTTAGTAAAATATAGTTTCCTTCCTTATCTCTTTTAATTAGATCTATTTTTGCTTTTACTTGGTCCAAGATAAGGATTGCTACCTCTGCTTTTTTTTGTTCACCTAAAGCATAACAGATTCTGCTCCAGGCCTTTAACTTCATTCTGTATGTATTTCTATGTTTTAGATATGTTTCTTGTAAACAACATATTGTAGGATTCTGGTTTTTAATCCAGTCTGCTATCTGGTTCCATTTTATGGGAGAGTTAATCCCATTCACATTCACAGTTAAAATAACTATATCTGTATTTCCTGCCATCTTATTTACCCAGAGTAATGATTTTCTCTTCCCTTTCCCCTTTCCCCTTTCCCCTTTCTCCCTTCCTCCCTCCCAAGTATTTTGGTTTTGATGACCACCTCCCTCTAACAGTCCTCCCCTCCTTTAGAACCCTCCCTCTTTTTTATATCTTTCCCCTAATCCTTCTATTAGTCTATCCCTTTCTTTTCCTCCTTTCCCTCCTACTTTCCTATAAGGAGGGTCAAATTTTTCTTTGAAGCCAAATGTGTCTGATATACTCTCTTAGAGCCCAATATAACGAGAGTAAGATTTACAAAATACTCATCACCCTCCCTTCTTTCCTTCAATTATATTAGATTTTCTATGTCTCTTCATGAGATTTTGCCTTATTTTCCTCCTTTTTTTACTTTATTTTGCCTCCTTTCCCCTTTTTTTCAATATTATATCCCTTCCACCTCTAATTTCTTTTCCATTATTACCAAAGTAAAATTGAATTATACCCCCATTCTTTAAGGATACCCATAGTAGAAATATAGTTCTCAAGAGTTCTTTCCTTTTTACCTTTTTATGCTTCTCCTGAGTTTTGTATTTGGAGGTCAAATTTTTTCTTCAGATTGGGTCTTTTCATTAGAAATAGCTGAAATTCTCCTGTATCATTGAATGACCATCTTCTTCCCTGAAAGATAATGCTCATTCTACCTGGATAACTTATTCTGAGCTGTAATCCAAGTTCTTTTGTTTTTCAGAATATCTGATTCCAGGCCCTTCAATTCTTCAATGTGGAAGCTGACAGATCTTGTGTAATTCTCATTACAGTTCCTCAGTATTTGAACTGTTTCTTTCTAGCTGCTTGCAATATTCTTTCCTTGGTGTGATAGTCCTGAAATTTGGCCACGATATTCCTTGGGGTTTTGATTTTGGGGTCTCTTTCAGGAGGCGATCAGTGAATTCTTTCAATGGCAATTTTCCCTTCTGATTCTAAAACATCAGGGCAATATTCTTTCATGATTTCCTGGTAGATATCATCAAGGTTATTTTTTTCATCGTGGCTTTCAGGGAGTCCAGTAATCATTAGATTGTCTCTCCTGGATCTGTTTTCCAAGTCAGTTGTTTTTCCTAGGAGATATTTCATATTTTCTTCTATTTTTTTTCATTTTTTTGTTTTTGTTTAACTGATTTTTGAAGTTTTAATGAGCCATTCACTTCTATTTGTTCAATTTTAATTTTTAAAGTATTATTTCCTTCAGTTATCTTTTTTAGCTCCTTTTGTAACTAGCCAATTGAATTTTTTGGTTCATTGCATTATTTTTCCATTTTGTCAATTTTATTTTTCAGTGAATTGTTATCTTTTTCCAATTCACCATTTTTATTTTCCAGTGAATTGATGATTTTTTCCAATTCACCATTTTTATTTTCCAGTGAGTTGGTGATTTTTTTTTCCATTTCACCAGTCTTGTTTTCCAGTTTTTCACATCTCTGTTGCAGGGTGTTATTTTCTTCTTGCATTGATCTCAATTCATTTCCCCATTTTTCTTCTATCTCTCTTTTGAGATTCTTTATGCAATCTTCCAGGTAAGCCTTCTGAAAAGGGGACCCGATCATGTCTGCCTTTGTGGCTTCCTCTGAGATTGCATTCCCTTTAGGAACCTCAGAATCTGGGGTCTGCCCTTCTTTCTCTCTGTAAAAGTTGTTTATGGTCAGAGCTCTTTTCTGCTTCTTGCTCATGTTTTTGAGCTGAGGAACAAGAGCCGACCAGTAGCCATTTCAATTTGCTCTGGGGCAGTTTCGTGGAGTTGACTTCTGGTGAGAGGCTGGTTGGGCTAGATCCCCACTAGGACCACACTTTCAGCTGCTCTCAATCCACCCTTTAACAAGATTTGCCAAAGCACCTGCCCACAAGCAGAGCAAAGTGGCCCAAGCGTCTCCCTGGGACTTCCTGGGTACCTAGAATCCGCCAACCTCTGTCCCATACCCGCTCCACCCCACCTGAGAGCTGGCATCTAAGTGTGGC
Organism: Myrmecobius fasciatus; assembly: GCA_023553655.1. NCBI lineage: Eukaryota > Metazoa > Chordata > Mammalia > Dasyuromorphia > Myrmecobiidae > Myrmecobius > Myrmecobius fasciatus. Next base: position 44,828 of record JAJPUD010008883.1, on the reverse strand, counting down.
AAGCTGCCGATCCCCTGTTCTTCTGAAACTGACCTTCTCCGGAGTTCTTTCAAAATAGATTTTTGATAGAAGTGCATCGTACTCCAAGTGTTTGATGGAGCCCTCACTCCAGAGCTAGTTCAGAGGCTTAATTTGTTCTGGGTCTGAGGGAAGGTCTGAGGAGCTCACAGAGAATGATGTCTGCAGTTTCCCATCTTGGCTCCGCCCCCCAATTTTCTCAATAAATATAGAAAAACATTGGATAAAATCCAATACCCATTATAATGGGGGACAAACTAGAACCATTCCCAATAAGAACTGGAGTGAAACAAGGCTGTCCACTATCACCATTACTATTCATTATTATATTAAAAATGTTAGCTTTGGCAATAAGAGAAGAAAAAGAGAGTAAAAGAATTAGAGTAGGTCATTAGGAAACCAAATTATCACTTTTTTATAAATGATATGATGGTATATTGAGAGAACCCTAGAGAATCAACTAAAAAACTACTAGAAACAATTCACCACTTTAACAAAGTTACAGGATACAAAATAAATCCACATAAATCATCAGCATTTTTATATATTACCAACAAAATTCAGCAGCAAGAGAAACAAAAAAAAGAAATTTCTTTCAAAATAACTATTATTTGGGAATATTTGGGATATATTTGGGAAATATTTATCATATAAATACTTGGGAATCTATCTGCCAAAGGAAAGTCAGGAACTATACAAACACAACGCAACTACAAAACTTTTTCTTCACAAATAAAATCAGATGTAATTAGTTGGAAAGATATCAAGTGCTCATGGGGAGGCTGAGCAAATTTAATAAAAATGTCAACAGTACATAAATTAATCTACTTATTTAGTGCCATATCAATAAAACTCCCAAGAAATTATTTTACAGATCTAGAAAAATAGTAAGAAAGTTCATCTGAAAGAACAAAGGATCAAGAATTTCAAGGAAATTAATGAAAAAAAATGCTAATGAAAGTGGCCTGGCCTTTGGGACAGCTAGGTGGCACAGTGGATAGAGCACCAGCCCTGAATTCTGGAGGACCCGAGTTCAAATCTGCTCTCAGACACTTAACTCTTCGTAGCTGAGTGACCCTGGGCAAGTCACTTAACCCCGATTGCCTAAGTAAAAAGAAAAAAAAAAGTGGCCAGTCCGTGCCAGATCTAAAACTATACTATAAAGCAGCAGTCATCAAAACCATTTGGTACTAGCTAACAAATAGAGTAGTTAATCAGTGGAATAGGTTAGGATCACAGCACAAATTAAGCAATAACTATAGCAATCTAGTGTTTGACAAACCCAAAGACCCCAGCTTTCGGGATAAGAACTCACTATTTGACAAATACTGCTGGGAAAATTGGAAACTAGTATGGGAGAAAATAGGACTTGACCCATACTTAACACCACATACCAAGATAACATCTAAATGGTTTCATGATTTAGACCTAATGATATTATAAGCAAATTAAAGAAACATAGGATAGTTTACCTCTCAGATCTATGGAGAAGGAAGGAATGTATGTCCTGAACACCAGATAGATAATTTTGATTATATTAAGTTAAAAAGTTTTTGTACAAACAAAATTAATGTAGACAAGATCAAAAGGGAAGCAATAAATTGGGGAATCATTTTTACATTTAAGGGTCTGATAAAGATCCCATTTCTAAAATATATAGAGAATTGGCTCATATTTAAAAGAATTCAAGCAATTCTCCAACAATAAATGTCAAAAGATATGAACTGATAATTTTCATATGAAGGAACTAAAACTATTTCTAGCCATATGAAAAGGTGCTCCAAATGACTATTGATCAGAGAAATCAAATTAAGACAACTCTGAGATACCATTACACCCTTCTCAGATTGGCTAAGATGACAGGAAAAAATAATGAGAAATGTTGCAGAGCATGTGGGAAAACTGGGACACTGATACATTGTTAGTAGAACTGTGAACAGATCCAACCATTCTGGAGAACAATTTGGAACTATGCTAAAAAAGTTATCAAACTGTGCATACTCTTTGATCCGACAGTGTTTCTACTGGGCTTATATCCCAAAGAGATCATAAAAGAAAGAAAAGGACCCATATGTACAAAAATGTTTGTAGCAGCCCTTTTTATAGTGGCAAGAAACTGGAAACTGAATGGATGCCCATTAATTGGAGAATGGCTGAATAAATTATGGCATATGAACGTTTTTATATTATTGTTCTGTAGGAAATGACCAGCAGGATGATTTCAGAGAGATCTGGAGAGACTTCCATGAACTGATGATGTGTGAAATGATCAGAACCAGGAAATCATTCTATACCACAACAAGAAGACTATATGATGATCAATTCTAATGGACGAGACTCTCTTCAACAGTGAGATGATTCAAACCAATTCCAATTGTTCAGTGAAGAGAGTCATCTACACCCCAGAGAGGGGACTGTGGACCACAACATAGCATTTGCACTCTTTCTGCTGTTGTTTGCTTGCATTTTGCTTTCTTTCTCATTTTTTTTTCCTTCTTGATCCGATTTTTCTTGTGCAGCAAGATAACTGTATTACTATGTATACATAGAGTATATTTAACATATATTGTAACATATTTAACATGTATTGGACTACCTGCTATCTAGGGGAGAGGGTGGGAGCAAGAAGGGTAAAATTTGGAAGAGAAGATTTTGCAAGGGTCAATGTTGAAAATTACTCATGCATATGTTTTGTAAATAAGAAACTTTAATTAAAATAAATAAAAAAAGAAAACAGTGGGAGAGGTAAAAAGCTCATATCATATGGGTAGATAAGGAAATTTCAAAATTCTTGGACACAGAATCATGTGATACAAGACCAAGAGTAGAGACACTTCTCATGTATGACTGAAATTGCCTGAAGGTTTATGGGATATAAGTAGTTTAAAAATATATGGTTACAATATCTGAGGGAGAATTGATAAGCATGTGATGTCTGAAAGTATGGTGCTAGGAGCTGGGCAGAAGAGAAAAACTGTGAGCCAAGTATAAAATTAATTTAACAAGGAAGAAATGTGACCTGAGCGATCTGTAAGATAGCAGCTACCAAGATTTTTATTGGATGGTAGAGATGAATAATATATTCCTAAAGGAAGGTAGATTATTGAGTGATAAAGAAGTAAGAGAACCTAAAAATGGCAAGGGATATTCTAACATTCTTGTCTCAGCAAGTAAGCCAAGGATAGTGAGTTAAGTTGTGTCTTAGTAATACAAAATGTGGCCCCCAAAACTTTGTCATAATGGAGAAGTCAGGTTTCAGTGTTAGTAAATAGAAGGAATGGGTAAGAAAAGTACTTAAAATTAAAGGAAGTTTGTTGTACATGTAATAAAAATTCCAGAGAGCCTAACTGAAGAGCTGGATAAAGTTAGCTTGAAACTTTGTGGGTAGGAGGATTTAAGAAGATGGGAATGATAAATCAATTGATAGAGAGGTATAGAGGAGATTTTGGATGATGATCCTTAGGAGTTACATGCCATTGGGATATAAAGGGTATGACATCTATCCTCTAAGGTCATTGCAGAAAGTAATAGATTTCCTGCTGATGTGAAAGATGCTGGGCCTGGCATTTTACTTTTACTTGAGCCTTTCCTCAAGAGATATGCTCTGCCCAGCAGGAGATGAAAAATATTCAGGTCTAACCATGTCACACAATCAACTCTCTATCACTCAGTAAACTCTAGTGTCTTATAGGATCAAATACAAAATTCTCTGTTTATCATTCAAAGTCCATCATAACCTAACTTCCTTCCTTCAAACCATTTTCTCTGCCATCTAATATTAGATTCATATACACTGGCCTCCTTGGTGTTCTACATAGAAAAAATACACTCCTCTCTTGATTATAAACTTTCTATTTATTTCTCATACTTAGAATTTTCTCCATCCTCATTTCCCCATATTAGTTTCCCTGATTTCCATCAAGTTAAACTAAAATTTTAACTTGGACATGAAGGCATATACATACACACACACATAAACACAGAGGCATGTATATATACATATACATATATGTAATTGTTTAAATTTTTTCTTCCCCTTTCATCTTTTTGTTGTCTTTTCCGTTTGATCTTTAAATACACTTTGCTTAAGTGAATAATTTGTTAAGCTTTCTTTTACCTCTTATGGGCCATTATTTCTCATAATTTTCTGGCATCTTCCATAGGAATTTACAAATTAATGGGCTTTCTAATTTTCTGTTGTCTGGTTATTTTGTTTCTACTCTTGATAGTGTATTTTGGCTGAGGTGATTTCTGGGCTCTTTTGCCTTCCTTGTTATGGCAAATGACTTATATTAGTTAAACTAATATGCAATTATATTAATCAGTATAAATGCCCTTTCCTCCATCTATTTCCCAATATAAACTTCAATATATCATTAAATAGGTGAAGTTGATATTTTAATTTCCTTCTATGTTGTTTACTTGTTTTTAATATTTTTATCTTACTATTAATTTTATCTTTAATAAGTCATTGCTCTGTCCAGATAGCTATTTCAAAAATGACTTCTGCATTATATAGTAATTGTTTGCATTCTGTTAAAATGATTAATTCTGTTTGTGTGTGATACTATCTGTTGTTCAGCATGTTCAATACTCCCTGATTCTTTTTTTTTTTGAAAAATGACCATAATATGTAAGCATGAAAATTCTCCATAGTCTAAAATCTTTTAACCTCTCTCATACTTTTCTCCTTATTTATTCAACATTTTTTTGCACATTTCCCAATACTTATGTTTGAATTAAAGTCTTTGAACATCAAATTATATGGTGGTTTAATCTTTTGAGTTTTATTAAGTTCTCCATAAAATCTCTCTTCCTTTTCCTTTCTTGAAATCATTCTTGGCACACAATCTGAAATTATTTTTGGTACTAATTTTACAAATATTTATCATGGTCATTATAGTATTGTATAATAAAAACCAACTGTTTCAAATTCTCAAGAAAACCCTCTGCACTATCTATCCAGTTATCTGATGCTTCCACTTGTATTTTGATTTTGATAATAGTAAGAATATCAGAATTGAGATAGTTTGCTTCTTTATAGTATATTCTCTTTACTAAATAAATACAACAGGGCTAAGTATTTACAAGTTAAAGTAATGCTTCTTTACTTTTACTAAGTCTCATTACCTAAGGATCTCAAATTTAAAGTATTAATAGTTCACAGCTAATAAAAAGCTGATTCCTAACCATTTCTACCACATTTTAAAACATTCTTTCACAAATACTGATTTTTTTTGGGGGGACAGTAGTTGTCATGATCAAATGACTCATAATCAAGAATCCAAGGTCATAATTAGGCTATAACAAAAGGTCACTAATATGAAGGAAAACAATTTTCCAAATGGCACACACAGAATATATAACTCAAATTTTTAAATAATACTGAAATTTTAATTGTCAAAAATGATATTATATAAATTTTAAAAGTAGATGAGCTAAATATATCACATAAACAACAGAAGCATATATTTAAATAGGGGAATTTACTAAGAATTTAGGGATTAAAAAAATCATTGGAATCTGTGCCTTACACTATATACCACAAACAAATACAAATTTCTAAATGATCTAAAAATAAATCACATAATCTATAAAAATTGAAAATGATATCAATTACTAGACACAGATAGAGATTACAAAATACAAAAGAGCATTTTCATTATTTAAAAAATTCAAAGGCTTTGCAGAATCAAAGTAAAAGAAGTCAATATGTTAGTTTGGTAGTGTGGATGACTGAAGAAAATGGAAAGTAAAAAATAAATTATGAGTCTCTTGCAATCATTCAATCAAGAAATGAGGAGTGGGGGCAGCTAGGTGACATAGTAGGTAGATCACTAGTCCTGAAGTTAGGAGGACCTGATTTCAAATCTGATCTCAGACACTTAACTCTTCCTAACTATGTGACCCTGAACAAGTCATTTAACTCTAATTTCCTCAAGGGGAAAAAAAAAGCAAATGAGGAGTGCCTGAACTAGAACAGAAGCTATGAAGTGGAGATCAAATTGGAAAGATTTTGTGGACTGACAAGACCCAACAGCTGATTGGATATAAGGAATATAAGACAAGAAAGGTCAAGGTTTTAAGGTTGTAAACATGGTCAACAATCTCAATAGAAATAAACTATGGAATTAGAAGTGTTTTGTTTTGGTTTTTTGTTTGTTTTTTTTGTTTTGTTTTTCTTAAGATAACATGAAAGAGAAACCCCTAAAACAATTTCCAGTTGACAAATAAACATAAATATCCAGATATGTAAATAAATGGTTGAAAAAATTTTGAAGCAAGAGAAATATGTATGTGAGATTAAAATGCTAGCAATAACAACAGAGAAAACAGTGTAAAAATATTTGAGGAAATCTCCACTCTATAAAGTGAAATGAAAAAATAAGTCATGAAGTCAGTTTGACAACTAGTAATGCTGCCTTAAAATTTGTGAAATGAAAAGATTTACTTTGGAGAAATCATTTCCTTAGGAAAATGGCTTATTGCTTAATATTCTCTATGGAAATGAGCAAATTATTCATGGTAGTTCAGGGAAATGTAGAAAAGTGTTAAGTAGTATTTATATCTGTTCACTATTAAGGTCATATGAAAATGATTCTAGGACTTTCCTAAAGAATATACTTCCAAAGATTGTTTGAAATTGAATGTGCAGTTGATATTTACCTAGTAAAATATAGCAATAAAATAATTTTATTAGGTTACTTCTTCAATTTGAATGTTTTTAATTTGATATTTGAACATCACACTTATTTAGTGGTTAAAAAGGAATGTTCTGATAGTCTCAAAAATGCTTGTCACTATTTAAACTTAGCTGTTCAATTTCCCACACCCTCTTAGTTAAAGAGATTCATTAGATGCAAAATCACATATTGTAATAGATATTTCCAATAAGATGATTTGGGGGAAAAACTCAATAAATGTGTTACCACTTCTTAAAAGAAAGGAAGATTTAAAGAAATTATTAAGAACTTGATAATCCCCTCCAATATAAATAAAGATATAATTTAATAATTATTTCTTTTTTTTGTTTCCTCCCTGTCTCTAATTTATATGGGTGGGGAAAAGTCACACAGATAAACATTCAACAAACAACAAAAACTCAAAAATAAAATTCCTACAAAAATGTTTATGTTAAACAAAACACATCCCTATATTAACTATGCCCAGCAACACATTCATCTACAAATGTCAGCATAATCATATCTCTGTTATGGGGTAGGCAGTATTCTAAATCATTTGTCTTGTAGAATTATGTTTGATTCCTGGGTTAATCAGACTTCTTAAGTTCTTTAACATTGTTCATTTTACAATGGTGTTATAAAATGAATCATTTTCCTATTTCTGCATCCATTTACAATGAGGTTAAAGTGCTGCTTACTTTTTTGTTTTTCTAGATTTTTATTGTATCTTCCATTATGTGAGATATTTAATGATTGTCAGCCACTGCTCTTTTAAACCAAGTTTCTAGATGCTGGTCAGAGCCCAAGGTCTGAGTAGATTATATTATCATTTATGGAGGTCTGTTTTCTATAGTCCTAGATTATAGCTCTAGTTTCCAAGCATGTGTTATTTGCATTTTTGGAAGATCGCTCTCTGTTGGTGTGTACCCAAGATTAAATGATATACCATTATTTAATTTATAAAAAAGGAATAATGAACATATATTGGAAAGATGGTTCATAATGAAGGAATTAGAGAGTTTAAGGGCTTGCACCATGTACAGAAGTTTAATGTCCATTTACTAAGAATACTTCTTTCTCAGAAAATAGAAAGACTACAGTGAAACAAAAACAATAAAAAAACTGTTACTTTTATGGAATTTATTCAGTATTTTTTGTTCCCAGTTAAATGTAGAAATAATTTTTAGCATTTTCTTAAAATTTTTGAGTTCCAAATTCTATTCCTCTCTCCCTTTTCAAACTCCCTCACTGAGAAGGCAAGCCACGTGTAGTCCTACAAAACATTTTCATATTAGTTTTGTTATGAAAGAAAATATAGACCAAAAAAACCTTTAAGAAAAATATAGCAAAAAAGTATGTTTCCATTTATATTCTGAAACCATCAATTCTTTCTTTTGGGATGGATAATATTTTTCATCATAAGTAATTCAGAATTGTTTTGGATCCTTGTATTGCTAATAGCAAAGTCATTCACAGATGATCAGCTTAAGATGCTACTAATATTTTGTATACAACACATTTCACTTTTCATCACTTCTTATGAATCTTTCCAGGGTTTTCTGAAAGCATCCTGCTGATCATATCTTCTAGCAGAATAGTATTCCATCTTAATCTCATAACACAATTTGTTCAGCCATTTCCCAATTGATGAGCATCTCCTCAATTTCCAATTCTTTACCACCAGAAAAGAGCTGCTATGAATACTTTTTGGATATATGGATTCTTTCTCTCTTTTTTTTTCTACTTTGGGATTCAGACATAATAGTGGTATTAGGTCAAAAGGTATGCATTTTTTATACCCTTTGGGAAAAGTTCCAAATTGCTCCACAGAGTGGCTGATTCAATTACATTAATGTCTCATTTCTCCCACATTCTTTCCACCATGTACCATTTTATTTTCTGTCCTATTAGCCAATCTAATATAATGTCCTGATAGTAAATCTGAGTTAGTAACTCAGAATTGTTTTAGTTTGCATTTCTCTAATCAATAGTTGGAGTTGGAGCATCTTTTTTTCCATGTGGTTACAGATAGCTTTATTAACTTTATCTGAAAACTTTCATATTTCCGATGAATTATTGATTGAAGAATAAATCTTTTTAATATAAATTTAATTCACTTCTCTATATGTTTGAGAAATGAGGCTTTTTTTCAGAGAAACTTCAAAATTTTTTTCAAAGTTACTATTACTAACATTATTTTCCTCTATTCTATTTCCTACCCTGGACCCTGATTTATTTTATTTTTATCTCCTTTTAGCCTGTTTCTCCTCTAACCCTTCCCCTAACCTATTCCACCTTCCATCATCCCACTCCCCAAACCTTTCCCCTCCTAGCTTCCTGTAAGATAAGATTTACTTCCATATCCCATTGACTGTACATGTTATTCCTTTTATAAGACAGTTTTAATGGGAGTAAAAGTTCATTCCCTCCCTCTTACTTCCCCCATCTTCCCCTCTATTGTAAAAGTTTTTCCTTGCTTCTTTTGTGTGAACAAATTAGCTCCATTCTATACCCCCTTTTCCTTTCTCCAAGTGCATTCATCTCACCACTTAATTTTGTTTATTTTTAAATATTATACCTTCATTCTCAATTCACATCTGGGCCCTTTGTTTATATATACTCCTTTAACTACCCTAATAGAGGAACTTCGTGTGAATTACAAGTATCATCTTTCCATGTAGGATTATAAATAAACAGTTTAACCTTATTAAGTCCCTTATGATTGTACTTTCTGTTTTATCTTTTAATGCTTCTCCTGAGCCTTGTATTTCAGCATGAATGCTTGAAAGTCCTCTATTTCATTGAATTTCCTTTTTTTTTAATTCTGAAGCATTATACTGTGTTTTGTTGGGCATGATTCTTGGTTGTAATCCTAGTTTGTTTGCCCTCCAGAATATCACATTCCAAGCCCTCTAATCTTTTAATATCCTTTAATATAGAGGCTGATAAATCTTGTGCTATTCTGACAAAGATTCTGTGATATTTGAATTGTTTTTTCTGTGTACTTGTAATATTTTCTCCTTGTCTTGGGAGGTGTGGAATTTAGCTATAACATTTTTGGAAATTTTTATTTTGAAATCCCTTTTAGGAGGTGATCTTTTATTTCCATTTTAATTTCTGCTTCTGCAATACCAGGGAAGTTTTCCTTGATCATTTTTTGAGATGACATCTAGGCTTTTTTATCATAGATTTCAGATAGTCCAATAATTTTTAAGTTATTTCTCCTGGACCTATTTTCCATATAAGTTGTTTTTCCAATGAGATATTTCACATTGTCTTTTATATTTTTTATTATTTTGATTGTTTAATTTTTTAAAATTTCTCATTAAATTATTAGCTCAATTCTAAGGAATTTTTTAAGGAATTATTTTCTCCAGTGAGCTTTTCTATAGTATTTCTTTTTCCCTTTGTCCAATTCTACTTTTTTTGAACAGTTTTTTTTTTCTTCTTCAGTGAATTGCTGTGCTTTTTTTCTCTTTTGACCACTTCTGTCTTTTAAAGCATTCTTCTCCTTATTGGCTTTTTGTTCCTTTTTTACAATTTGGCCTAGTCTATTTTACAAGGTGTTATTTTCTTCAGTATTGTGTGTGTCTGTTTGTATGTGTATATGTGTGTGTGCATGTCTTTACCAAGTTGTTGATTTTCTTTTCTTGATTTTCTTGCATCACTCTTATTTGTATTCCCTATTTTTCCTCTATATACTTACTTACTTGACTTGAGACTAATTCTTGCTTTTTTCTTGAAGACTTTGGATGTGGGAGGTCTGACTTTGTTAGCTTCTTCTTTTTTTTAATTTTATTTTATTTGCATAACATATGTGTGGGTAATTCTTCATCAATAACCCTTACATAGCTTTCCGTTACAAATTTTCCCCCCAACTTCTCCACCCCTCCCCTAGATGGCAGGATATCCACTACATGTTAATTATGTTAAAATATTGGCAAATCAAATATATGTACATATTTCCAAACTTATCATTGTTGTGCAAGAAAAATCTTATCTACACAAATGATATATCAGATAAAGGAAACACAATGTAAGCAAACATCAATCAAGGAGTATGAGAATGTTATGTTGTGGTCCACATTTTGTTAGCTTCTTTTGAGTGTGTGTTTTCATCTTCCTTATCACCACTATAACTTCTTATCATGAAAATATTTTTTCTGTTATTTCCTCATTTTCCCAGTCTATTTCCTGACTTTTTTAATTTTTTTTCTTAAATTAGGACTCTGCTTCTAGAGTGGAATAGACATTGCCCAAAGATTCAGAGGTTTTGCACAGCTATTTTTCAGAGTTACTTCTAAGGATTAGTAAATTTTCCTCTTTACCTTCTAATTTATATTTAGGTGGAAATTTAAATTCACTGAATTATTCTATGAGTTTTGCTACTCCAGGAATTATTTTAATTTTCTTCCATTGTTTTTTCTTTTTTTTTTTGTTTGTTTGATTGATTCTTGATGTTTCGTCAAATCATTTATTTCCATTTGTCCAATTCTAATTTTTAGTGAATTATTTTCTTCAGTTAGCATTTTTAATCTCCTTTTGCATTTGGCCGATTGAACTTTTAAAGGAGTTTTTTGTTTTTTGATTTTTTTTTTTCCCATTTCACCAATTCTATTTTTAAGTTGTTCTCTCTGTCAATTTTACCAATTCCATTTTGCAAAAAGTTGTTTTCTTTTTCCATTTTGCCAAATCTATATTTTAAGAAGTGGTTTGCTTCTGTATTTTCCCCCGCATTTCAGCAAATGTATTTTTAAAGGAGCCATTTTCTTCAATTTCTTTGTTTCCTTTTCCAAACTCTCCTGCAAAGCTCCCATTTCTTTTTCCCATTTTTCTTCTAATATTTTTAACATCTTTTTTTTTTGAATTCTTTCAAGAGAGTCCTTTCACCCTTTGAGGATTCATCTAGAGGCATTTTGTCTTTGGTGTCCTCATTACTTGAGGTTTGTTCTTTGTCTCCATAATAGCTATCTATGGTCACAGCAATTTTTAAAGGCTGAGGTCTGCTCTTAGGGCACAAGGGAGGTTCTCCCAACTTTCTCTACAGGGTAACAGGAGGGTTTTTTTGTTTGTTTGTTTTGTTTTGGTTTGGTTTTTTCCTGCCTGGGTCTAGTGGTGCTGCAGGCTTCTTCCCCAGACTGTGTCTGGCCAAGTCCAATCTATTATGCTGGGGTTCAGGAGCTTACTATTTGTGTTCTGTAGTTTCATTGAAAAACTCACAGGTAGTCTGCTGATACATTGGCTTCTGAAACAGAACAGAGTAGCCTATATTTTGGCTAAGAGCCTCCCATTATATTCCTGTGTGGGACCTCTCTGTCCTGTACCTCCCTGCACTGCACCTGTGCTGGGCCACATCTCTCACTGCCCAATTGAGACAATTTTCCTGAAGTATTTCCAAGACATCTTCTGCTGCATATTTGTTGCATTCCAAACATTTGTGGGTTCTGTCACTCCAAAATCCATTTAGAGTCAATCTAATATTGATTCTGAGGGAAAAGCTGAGGAAAAATCCTGTTTACTTTCTACCATTATGGCTCTGCCCCCTCCAGGAATTATTTTATGGAATTATGTAAAGATATTTGGAAGCATTTTTGGAGGGAGTTTGGGTAGGTTCTGTCTTTTCTCTATTGTCTTGGCTCTGCCCCTGAAATTGTTACTTTTTCTGAGACAAGATATGTCTTAATGCTGATTTATGGACAATTCTTTCATTAATTATCTCTTGATATTTGGAACATTAATTCATTAGAACAAAGATTAAAAAAAATAAAAAATAAAATCATGAAACATGATAAAAAATTCAATATGCATTTAAAATAACTGACTACCTATTTAAACTAATTATTTTGCTAAAAAGGCAAAATTTATATATATGAGAAAAAGGCATATATTTAGTACTTCAAATCTTATAGAAGTATGACTAATGTAAATCAAATTGCTATAATAGGAGCTAAAATCTTTTTTCCTCCTTTAAATGATTTATTTGGGAAAAGAAATTATGTTACATAGAGAAATATGTTCCCCAAGAGCAATATCAATATAGGATATAAATTTATTTGTAAAAACCTAGGTATAAAGATGAGAAATCAAAAGCAGGATATCCATAAGAGAGAGAAGTGGGCCAAGGGTGTGTATATGGGTTTATACTGATGAATGCTTGGTGAATGTTCTGATCAAGTATTTGAGGATAAGACTGAAGGGACATGAAATATATGTAAGATGGGAAATAACTATAAAGATTGTTTTCTTTTTTATTAAAGAGAGTAGAGTTGTGGTACTAGGACTGTGACATTAGAATACCAATCACCTGAAAATTTTAGAAAAACACAAAAAATCTAAAGTGAGGAAGCTAAATTAGAACAAGTTTAAATAAAAGATAGAAGTTCTGGTTATATGAAGAAAAGAAATATATCAAAGTTATGATAAAAGTAAACATCAGATCATATATGTATATATATACATATATATAACACACACACACACATATATATATATACATATATGTATTATATATGAGTTAAGAGACCTAAATAACTGTTATGCCTAATTTTTCAACCTATACATTTTGAATACATTATTCATGACCTTAATATGTGTCTAAGGATTGATGAAAACATTAGAAAGATTAATATCTATTTTACAAGTAATATTCCACATCATATCTCACAGCTTTATCATCACAGTAGAGACTGAAAGATGAAGATTATAAGATCATATTTTGCTTACTGTTTATTGACTATAAAAAAAACTTTTGACTTGAAAAATCAAAATTCCATCTTAAAGCAGCACAGTATCCAAGTCAAAGACAGATTCTGCATAGGTTAAAATATCTTACAGATGCTGCTATTTATAGATAACATTGTACTAATTGCATCAGTCCTAGAATACTATAAAACCTCTTAAATGCGATGTACAATCAATCTCAGTCTAACATATCTACAATAAAAAATACTCTCTAGTGACTTCTTCCATCAATTTCTTAGATTTATACATGTTGCTGCTCTTACATTTTCACCCCTATAGTTCAGGTGAACATCATCTCTCAGCTGTGCTATTGCAATACTTTCCAACTTTTGCTTCATGTCTTTCCTATTTTATACTCCTTTACCATCTTATACTCCATAAGATACTAAAATCATCTGATCATGTTTTTTCCACTGTGAAAATCAAGTACATTCATCATGAAGTCTAAGGTCAAGCAGAAATTATACTGATATTGAAAATCCTTCCCGGGACCCACATGTGCAAGGATGTTTGTGGCAGCCCTTTTTGTAGTGGGAAGAAACTGGAAACTGAAAAGATGCCCATTAACTGGAGAATGGCTGAATAAATTATGGTATATGAATGTTATGGAATATTATTGTTCTGTAAGAAATGACCAACAGGAGGATTTCAGAGAGGATTGGAGAGACTTGCATGAACTGATGCTGAGTGAAATCAGCAGAACCAGGAGAACATTATACACAGCAACAAGACTGTACGATGATCAATTTGGATGGACATGGTTCTCTTCAACAATGATGTGATTCAAACCAGTTGTTCTGCGATGAAGATAGTCATTTACATCCAGACAGAGGCCTGTGGGAACTGAGAGTAAATCACCACACAGCATTTTAACGCTTTCTGTGAATATTTCCATGCATTTTGTTTTCCTTCTTAGGTTGTTTTTTCCTTCTTCTCTTTCTAGATCTGATGTTTCTTGTGCAGTAAGATAACTGTATAGATATGTATACATGTATTGTATTTGTCATATAATTTATCCTATTTAGCATGTATTAGATTACCTGTCATCTAGGGGTGGGGAGTGGGTGGAAGGAGGGGAAAAGCTTGGGAAAAAAAAAAGTTTTTGCAAAGGTCAATGCTGAAAGGTCACTCATATGTTTTGTAAATAAAAAGCTTTATATTAAAAAAAAAAAAGAAAATCCTTCCCAGTGTCTTCAGTCTCCCTTTCTTCACTTATAATACTTTATTTTCTAAGTATATTGGTCAACTTCATGGCGATTACTTTGTCTTCTAGTCTCAATTCCTTGACACAGAAAAAAATGTTATTTTTATATATTACATAATATGTAATATACTACATATTGTATTATAATGCTACTGATTAATAATATTCTCTCTTCTTAGAAGTATCTCTTTCCTCACCTCTATCATTTCTACCTCCCCAAACTTCAGTATCTCCCTTTGTATTGATTGCTTTCTGGAAACTTAAACATTCTTATTTTAACTCTATTCAAAACAAATGAACAAACTAATCCAATAACAAATAAACAAAAAACAACAATTAATACTACTATCTCTGGAATGATAATGTTGAATCTTTCTCTCTTTTAAATTATTTGATAAAAACTTAGGAAAACTGAATAGTATTAAAGGTAAAATTATGTCTAGACCAATATCTCATACCTAAATCAAGATAATTTCCAAATGGATATATGAACAAAATATGAACAAATTAGAGAAATAAGGAATCATTTTCTAGGTCTATGAAGAGATCAGAGAGAAACATAAATAATAAAATGGGAAATTTTGATAGAATTAAGGCTATCCTCTTACAGCAGTCAAAATACAGCTGAGATTAAAAGAGATAAAATTAGTGGAGAAAAAAAATCATGATGAAGTTATTTTCTCACAAAGTTCTAATTTTAAAATTTATAAGGAAAAATTGAAATTTATATGTCGATTCTTCAACTAGTAAGTGCACAAGATTATGAACAGACAGTTCTCCAATTATTCCTTAATTTATCTTTTCATTTTTCTTTATTAAATGCAATTTTTAATGCAGTATGTGAAATGAATACATTTAATATTTATGTCTTTCTACACTTGATTTTGAGGGTTTAGAAGGTCAATTTTTGGGTTGCAATATGTGCCTGAGAAAAATGTATATTTCTTTCTATTCCTATTCAGCTTTATTTCAAGACCTGTTATGTAATTTTTTTAATATTCTGTTTATATCCTTATTTTCTTTTTTTGTTTGTTTTCTTGGTTAGACTTAGTGAATTCTGAGAGGAGACATTTAAGGTTCCCCCACTAATATAGCCTTTCTTTCTATTTCTTCCTGTAATTCTCTTCACTTCTCCTTTAAGAATTCAAATACCATAATACTTGGTGTATATATGCTTAGTATTGATATTGCTTCAATGTCTATGGAACCTTTTAGAGATGCAGTTTCCTTCCTTAGCTTATTTAATTAATTAGATCTGCTTTTGCTTTAGTTTTGTCTGAAATTAGGATTGCTACCTCTGGATTTTTTTTTTTACTTCAGCTGAAACTTACCTTTATTTTGTATGTATCTCTTTGATTTATGCTGTCTTGTAGACAACATATTTTAGAATTCTGTTTTTTTTATCCATTCTGCTATCCCAGTCCAGTTTATAGAATTCATACCATTGACTTTCACAGTTATGATTACTACCTGTGTATATCTCTCATAACTATTTTCATGTTTGTCCTATTTCTCATTTCACTCTTCCCCTCCTCACTAGTGTTTTGCTGCTGTCTACCACCTCCTCTGATCTGCTCTCCCTTCTGTCAGTCCCTGCCCCAACCCTTATTCATTAAAACTCTTCTCATCTTCCCTGCCAGTTAATAAAGATTTATATACTAATCTGATTGTGTAAGAATTTATTACAGAGCTTAAAATATTGATGACAAAGAAGATTCAAGTGACGCCCATTGCACACTTTCCCATCTTCCTTTCCATTGTAATAGGTCTTTCCCACCTCTTATGAAATAATTTTCCATTTTCTACCTCTCTATTCTACACCCAGTGCACTCCTCTTTTCATTTTTTATTTTTATGTAATTCCCTAAAATTCACTTTATATTTCTGACTATGTATGTTCCTTCTAGCTACATAGCAATACAATTTTTAAGAATTTCAAATATCATCTTTCCATATAGGGATGTAAAAAATTCTCCTCTATTGAATCCCTTCTAGTTATTTGTTTTGTTTTATTTTGTTTTAACCTATTTATGCTTCTCTTGGGTCTTGATGGTGGAGATCCAATTTTTGACTAACTTCTGGTCTTCTTATGAAAATTTGAAATCTTCCCATTTCATTGAATGACTTTTTTTTGAAGTGTTATACTTTATTTTCTATTGACCATGTAATAGATCATAAACCCTCAAAATAAAGCATAAAAAGACAAAATTAAATGTATTCTTTTCACATAACTCAATAAAAATTACATTCAACAAAGGAAAGTGGAAATATAGATTAAGGAATAATTGGAAACTATATAATCTATATAATGAATCAGCTAAAGAACAAATCATAGAAACAATCATGAATTTAATTAAAGAGAATTACAACAATGAGACAACATATCAAAATTTATGTCATGCAACCAAAGCAGTACTTAGGGGAAATTTTATTTCTCTAAATTCCTACACCAGTAAAATGGAAAAAAAAACAACAGATCAAAAAATGGACCTCACAAAAATTTTGAACAAAATACTACCAGAGTGATTATAGCAATATATCACAAGGATTATACAATATGACTTGGGATTTTCACCAGGAATGCAGGGTTGGCTCAATATTAAGAAAACTATCAATATAATTGGCCATATCAATGACAAAAACAAGCAAAATCATGATTATTTCATTAGATACTGAAAAGGGTTTTAACAAAATATAGTACCTATTTCTATTTTCAAAATAACAACATATAAACCAACAAATATATAAAAGCACAAAAATAAAGTTGAATCTAATTTACTTAGTGCCATACTAGTTAACCAAAAAATTGTTTGACAGAGTTAGAAAAAAAAGCAAAAAATTCATCTGAAGAACGAAGGGTCAAGAATATGAAGGGGCAGCTCGGTGGCACAGTGGATAGAGCACTAGCCTTTAAGTCAGGAGGACCTGAGTTCAAATCTGGCTTCAGAGACTTAATACATGTCCTAGCTGTGTGACCCTGGGCAAATCACTTAGAATTAGTGAAAAAAAAAAATACAAAGGAAGTGACCTAGCAATATCAGATCTCAAACTTTATAAAGAAGTAATTATCAAAACATTCTGGGACTGGCTAATATGACGAGTGGTGTATCAATGGAACAGATTAAGGACATAAGATACAGTAATCAATGACCATAGCAACCCAGTGTTTGATAAGCATAAAGACACCAACTTTTGGAATAAAAACTCACTATTTGGAAAAAATGCAGGGAAAACAATAGAGCACAAAATAGGTATAAGATAATATCTCATAATATATACAAGTATAAGCTCAAAATGGGTGCATAATTTAGATGCAAAGGGTGACAACATAAACAAATCAGAAGAGCAAGGAAGTCTAACTGTGAGATCTATAGGGAAGGAAAGAATTGATAACAAAATGAGATAGCATTACAAAATGCAAAATAAATAATTTTGATTACATTAAATCAAAAGGTTTTATATAAATAAAACCAATATGATCAAGGTTAGAAGGAATTTAGAGGGAAAAAGTTTTTATAGCAAATGTCTCTGACATTATTAGTCAAATATACAGAGAAGTGAGTCAAATTTATAAAACTACAAGGCATTCATCAATTGATAAATGGTCAAACAGGAAATTTTCAGATGAAGAAATGAAAAGTATCCGTAGGCATTTGAAGAAAGCATGAAACAATAACAATAAAAAGGAATAAGCAAAATTGTGGGATGATAGGAGACCTTAATTCATATTTCTTTATGGTTCATGAAAGGTATTTTTTTTTAATTTCAATAAAATCAGAATTAAAGACTGGTCTTGGACAGGAGAATAAGTATGAAGTAGTATATTTCTATGCAGGAGCAGAATCATATTATTTTATGTAAAATAAAAACAAATTATATAAATATAGTGCTTTAGATATAAAAATATAATTTCATTCCATTCACCATATTCTAAGCTGATTTTAATAACAAGTCACATTTTTATTCCATTTAAAATTTTATAAAATATTGGCCTTATAAGAACCCTTTGAAACAGGCAATGTTAAGTAGTACAATGCCCATTCACAGAAAAATAGGCAAATTCCAATATAGAATTTGTAATCAACTGACCAACCTTCAAAAAATTACTCTTTATGATTCTTGGTTGGTAGAGTTTCTCTCTTTTACACTTCTATTGGATAAGATGACAGTGAGGGATGAGTTTAAATTCTGTTTCTGTAACAGTAGATGCTTTATTGTTGCTAATTTTTTCATTATAAAAAAATAAAATGACTTTTTTCCTCCTATATTACATACCTACATTTCAATAAAAGTAACAATATAAAAACCACAGGTAACTGAGGCTTCTTTAATTATTACTTATTATTATGGTTCTTCTATTGGATAAAGACTCAAATAGAATCTCAGCTATTTTTTTCTCTTATGACACCATGTTGATTTCTACTCCTTTCATACAATATTCTGCAATATCATTTATATTGTTTCTCAAGCAATATTTAAAGATTCATGTTAACTGAAGTGACACATAACTTTACCTTTTTAATTCTTTTTTTCTTTTAAAAAATCTCTACTGTTGAAAAAGCGCAATGTTTCTTCACACATAACACAGGAAATTGCATATGTTCAGGTCACATCTATTTGACATCAAAATCAGTCAGTTCCCTGAAAAGCATGAATAAACATGGTCCTTTCTCTTGAAGAGCTTACAAGAATAAAATTCATATTTCACATTTTTATAGCATGTTCAGATATATACAGTGTTTTTTTTTACTCAACCACGAAAAGAAGATAGCTCAGACGGATAATAATATTTTCATTTTACAATTGAGAAAGAGAAAGTTTCTGATGTAAATTTCATACTCATGGTCAAAAAGTTAATATTGAATTAAGTAGACAATTAATTTACAGAACTTAACGCTTTTCTATCATTTTGTTTTCGAATTCATTTGGCTACATATATCTAAAATCTCAGATATAGAGAATTTTATTTTTCGGTAGGTCAACTCTAATCCTCTGGTGTTTGCTTATAGACATACTTGAATATTAAAGGCAAAAATATAGAATATTCGATGGATGCTGAACAGACTCTACTGTTTGCTTAATTTTTTTCTTACCTATTTATTTGCATGACAAATTAATAGGACTTGAAGGGCTGAGGTCTTTCAAAGTGTTATAGACCAAAAGTTGCTAAGAATTTTCTTCAGAACTTTGCAAAGGACTTGGGGGGGAACGTGTATTTATAGATGATTAAATGGAAATTACAAGTTCTTTACAACCCTTAACTCAGATAGAGAAGGAAGTGTGAAAATAATACAGAAAAAAATAAGGAAGGAAGGAACAAAGAAATAAAAAGAAAAAAGAAAGAAATAGAGAGGAAGAAAAAAGGAAGGAAATAAAGGAAAATAGGAAAGAAAGAAAAAAGGAAAGAAGGAAGCAAGGAAGGAAGGAAAGAAGAAAGGAAGCAAGGAAAGAAAGAAAGAAAAAAGAAAGAAAGAAAGGAAGGAAGGAAGGAAAGAAGGAAGGAAGGAAAGAAGGAAGAAAGAAAGAAAGAAAGAAGAAAAGGAAGGAAAAAAAGGAAGGAATGAAAAGGAAGGAAAGAAAGATATTTATTTATTAGATATATATATATATATATATTAGATATATATAAAGATATTTATAGTATTAAAAATACTATATTTAAAGTATTGTGAGCCTGCCTATTTCAGGAAAACATCTGATTACTGCAAATAAGCAAATTAGATAATGATGTGTCCCTGGAGAGGTGAATCCCAGAAACTGGCATGAGAGATGTTACACAGCTATGTACCTGACTAAGTTCAATAATAATCATAATAGTTCCAGTGTCAGAGTATAAGCTCCTTCCAAGTATAGACTGTTTTCTTTCATCATAACTGTATCCCAGTACCCAGCACAGGACCTGGTAAATAGTAGGTAGATAACGAATTGTTGTTCATTGACTACTTGATGTTATCATCTTAAGTACATTGGTATCCTATACAATGTTAAATGTATTCCTGGCTATATATTCCAGATATGTACAATAGGCATAGTTGACTCAATTTTATGAGGAAATATTTCTATTGTTACTCTTTGCTTTGCTATTTCATTAACTGCTCTTAACCAGTGACAACAGCAAGAATACTTTTGTCTTCTGGCTAAGGAGTCAAAATAAAGCTGGCATAAATTCATTAGCTATAGTTTACAAAGTCAGAAAAACAGAGTGCCTTGAGCTTAAAATATATGTTCAGCAACGGGGACAGAAGGACAATGTAGAGCAACAGAACAATCTTACATGAAGTGAATCACACCATCAGAAATTTTTTCCCTATTATATATGTGTATTCTTATTTTCTATTTAGATGTTCATAATAATATTAAGAACTTACATATCACCTATGTAAAGAGCATCAAAACAAGTTTTGCTAAAAAAAAATCATTATTGGGGCACTTTTGGAGGCCAGGAAGGATAGCAAGAAAGACAAAGGTCTGAGAATGAGGGAAGATGACTACTTAGAGGATAATAAAGATTCTGGGTATTGAGATTAAACTGGAGTCTGAATCTTAGTGCTAAGGCAAATGTGGGTATAAATTACAGAGCTAGAAGGCCTATGAAAGAAGGAACCATAACAAACTTTAAACTCTGTGTAATACCTCAGATGTGTGTTGCAAACCCACTTAAAAATGTGATGACCTTTTTGTTGTGGGTTGGTAATGTATAGTTGAAGTTTTTTTTTTTAATTTAACATCTTGTTTTTCACCAGTTATATGTGAAAATAATTTTTAACATCAATAATTAAAACTTTGATTTTCATATTCTTTCCTATTCTCCTTCCCCAACTTTCATTAAGAATGCAAAGAATATTCAATTAAGTTAGGTTATACTTGTGGTGTCATGCAAAACATTCCCATAATTATCATGTTGTAAAAGAAAACAAAACCTCCCTCATTGCTCCCCTCCAAAAAAAAATTCAAGAAAAAGAAAGTAAAAAACAACTGTATTTCAATATGCATATCAGTTCTTTTTCTGGTTATGGATAGCACTTTTCATCTTAACTCCTTTAGAGTTGTTTTGGATCATTGTATTATGAGAATAATTACATTATTCATAGCTGATCATCTTACAATATTGCTATTATGTTTTACACAGTGCATTTCATTTTGTATCATCTGATGGAAGTTCTTCCAGGTTTTGCTTAGAGTATCCCTCTCATCATTTCTTATTGCACAATTACATTCTATCACAATCCCATAGATTTGTTCAGCCATTCCCCAATTAAAGGGCGTTCCCTCAATTTCCTTTTTTTTTTTTTTTTTTTTTTTTTTTAAATCAGGGTTAGAGTCTAGAAGTAGCTTGGTCAAAGAGTATGCATGATATTATAACCTTTTAGGCATATTTCCCAATTACTCTACAGAATGGTTGAATCAGTTCACAACTCCACCAAAAATCGATTAATTTCTCATCCCATCGAACAGTTGTAATTCTCCTTTTCAATCATATTTGTCCATCTAAT
>JAJPUD010008883.1:0-17690 GCA_023553655.1 Myrmecobius fasciatus | reverse complement strand
TTTTTTTCTTAAATTTTTTTTTTTTTTTTTTTTTGCATTTGGCCAAATGAATTTTTAAGGAATTGTTTTCTTCAATTTTTTTCTTCCTTTTCCAAATTGTTGACTCTCTCATGAATACCTCTCCTTTACTCTCTTGGTTTTTTCTTCTACCTTTCTTATTTGCTTTTTAAAGTCTTTTATGAGCTTTTCCAGGAAACCTCTTTGGGTTTGAGACCAATTCATATCACTCTTTGATATTTCCTCTATGCACATTTTTCCTCATCTGAGTTTTGTTGTTGTTGTTGTTGTTGTTGCTGTTGTTGTTGTTTTTATCTTTCCTGTCACCATAGTAGCTTTCTATGGTCAAGCTTCTTTTCCATTTATTGTTCATTTTCTTTCCTTTCCTTTTGGTATTTTCCCTTTGTTTTTACTTTTGTGCTTGAGATCTGCACGTGGGGTAAATGGGGTGCTGTTCTAACCTTCTTGTGCAGCTTTGAGCCTTGGCTTAAAGGGGCTCCTTGTCTTTTCAGGAGTCATTTTTGTCTGATATTTTCAGGAAACAGCCTGGTTTCCCGTAGTTTGCCTTCTGATTGGGGCCTTCCTCCCTGATCTGCTCCTCTATTCAATCAGGACTGATAGTCTTAGTTGTTGCGTTTTTTTAATTAAGACCCTCTCAACTGCTTTCCTAGAGTTTATATGAGCTGGACATGAACACTCTTTTCACCCCAGTGGTACTGACCTTTTTGGTAGTTTTTCCAGTCTATTTTGAGCTGGGAAGTGGTTTCATTCCATTAGATTCTGTTCTAAGGCTTGGTTTCATGTGGTTTTTGAGGTAAATTGGGAAAAGTGGAGCAGTTTCATGGCTTTACTCCACTATATTGGCTCCACCCTGGAAGTTAAAATTTTGATTTTGAAAGTTAAATTTTTCTTTCCTTCTCTGGTCTATTTATTTTGAATATTTGAAAGTCCTGTATGTCATTGAATTTCTATTTTCCTCCGAAGGATTATACTGAGTTTTGCTGGGTAGGTGTTGCTTGGTTGCAGAATATTAAAAAAGTATATTTCAAAATGAAATAAGCAACAGGAAGAGGAAATCAATCTATAAAAACAATCATTACCTTGAAGAATCCTGAAAAAAAATATAAATTGTCTATCTATCATCTAAATATGTCTGTCTATGTCTATATACACAATGTGTTCCACTTCTATACAAAAGAAGAGTAGGGTTTTCCTAATATTTATTCTTCATTTCCATTCATGGTGACAAAAAATTTTTAAACAACGCAAAGATTAGTAAATGACATAACTTCGTTAGACATATTGATCATATATGTATAGATAGATATAGATACATGTAAGGAAGGGGAGATCATATAATAAAGATTGCACTAAAAGTCATAAAAAAGGCTGCACAACACGTTGAGAAAATATGAAAGTGAACTACTCAAATATATTAGAAAGTAGGTAGGGTGAAAATAGAAAAAAAAATATACATCATCTCTTGAAAGAAAAAGCTAAGTACAAATACACAAGAAAACCACATACAGAAATATAAATCTCTTAGGTCAAAGAAAATACATAATAAGCATCCACAAAAAAATAGATCAAGTACTGAGAATTGATTAAAAAAACTCATAAAGTATTTAGCTGCTGATATTATATAGAAGTGAAAAGTTCTGAATGCAATAAATCAAAAGGAAAAAGATGCCCATAAGAAAAAATAGCTAGTATGGCAAAAATGAGTATAATTTTACCTAGGGAAAAGTAGATCTTTAATGAAGGGTACTACTCCTAGGCATTTCTAATGAAAATACCAGAGCTTAAAACAACAACAACAACAAAAACAAAAAAAAAAAAACAATTACAGATTTGTCATGGATAAACAATCATGTGAAATGGCTGAATTATTAGAATTTACATTGAATATTTCCATTTAGTGAGAATTAATTATTGTATTTGGATAATTAAAACTCAAATAATGATTATTTTTTAAACATCAGATCACTTTGTAGAATTCATCACTTATTAAGCAGACTTAAGTATACAAAAAGAAGATTCATGAAAAGTTAATTAAATAAAAAATTATCTGAAATTAGCTTGATTGTTATTTGCAATGTAAATCATGTTTCCAAAGGATTATTTCATTGACTGAGGGAGAAAAAATAGACCAAAACCAAAATGTCATTTACCTACAGAAATAATGTTTAAGCATTTCAAGTGATTTTTTTTAATGGAAAGGAAGTCAGATTTCAAATTATGCAATAAAGTATTCATAAAAAAGTATTTTGAATGAAGATCAGTGAACTAAATTAATTATGCACCATATAGAAACACACATATTCTATAGTTGATAACCCAAAAGACTCCAGTTACTGGGGTAAAGACTCAGTATATGAAAAAAACCTTTTGGAAATACTGTATAGATGAAACTAAGTATATACTAACATCTCACATGAGATAAATAGTTAGAAAAATGGATGGATAGATGGATGGGTGGATAGATGAATGGATAGATAGATAAATAATGCTCCAAAATTTAGAAAAATTAAAGAATAAATTATTTTGCATATCTCTGGATGTAGGAACAGTTAAAATAAAACTAGATATAGAAAAAATTACGAAGGTTATAGGGACAAATTTGACTAGATAAATTATACATAAACACACACACATATACACCCCAATTTCTACCTACCCCTTAACATGTAATATTAACAACTAGAGAGCTGGGCCTGGATTGAGGAAAACCTGAGTTCAAAGTTGGCCCTCATACACTTATTAGCTGTGTAGCTATGTATAATCATGAAACCCATTTTTTTCATCTGTAAAGTGGAAATAATAATAGCACTTTCTTCTCAAGGTGGTACAGGGATCAAGTGAGATAATGATAATTACAAAGCCTTTAGTCCTGTATCTGACATATAGTAAGCATTATATATATATATATTATTATATATTACTACAATTAAAATTATAGAATAATGAAAATGATACTTCCAGGAAAACCTGGTAAAATTTTTATGAACTTACATAAAGTGAAATGCATAGAACCAGCAGATCAATGTATATAATAACTACAACATGAATCCAAGCTCCCCCATTTTAAATTTTAAAAGTTTTACAACATTTTTCTTTTCAGTGTTTAGCCAATTCTTTATTATGATCATTATAAATTTATATTTCCTTTTGTACAGGTCTTAATATTCTTAAGTGAGTTAATTCCCAAATATTTTTAGTTTTCTTTATCATTTATTCTTAATATTTACTATTAGAAAACATGAATGCATTTATTAGGTCAAGCTTGTGTATATATAGAGTAAATTTACTAAACTCATTTTCACCTAGATGAATTTTTGGTTAAGATGGTTAAATTTCTCTAGCTGTAGTAGCATATCATCTACAATTAATGATATTGTGACCTTTATCTATTCAGTTTTAATCTCTTTAATATCCTTTTTTTTCTATGCTCCTACAAATGCTAGAATTATTTCAAATAAAAGTGGTGAGGGGAATATATGTTATAACTTTTTTTACTAGGCATACTTCTGTGTTTCCATTGCACATTTGCTGATTCTTATCTATTTTGCTGTTTATAGGAAGAATCCTCTTTTTTATTTAATTTTTTTTTACTATGAACAAGAATTACATTTTAGCAAAAGATAATTTAGAACCAACATTGCAAACTCTGTTTCATCAAGATAAGCCATTTTGGTCATGAAAGATTGTATTTTATTGATTAATATAGTGGTTAAAATTGTACATACGCATATTTTAATGAAATTAATCTAAAATTAGTTTGGTTATCCCTTGTCTTAATTATAAAATCCACACTATAATTGCCTCATAAAAGATAGTAGTCAATGTTCATTTTTTTCTATATTTATGAATTGTCCATTTCCCCAAAGTAATTTTTTTAGGGGAAATATTTGAAAGTATTCCCTATCAATGCTATTTGGAAAAGGAATGTTGTGCCTGGGCTGCATTCATTTCTTTGATGACTTGAATAATGACTTCTCTTGAGACTAAATTATTTAAGGTATACAATTCCTGTTGCATTAGTTTAGGGAGATAATCATCTTTTCCTTTTCCAGTTTGTTAGAAGAAAAAAATATGTAGCATTTTTAATGTCTTCACTTTATTTATTCAGGTCTCTTCTTTTTCATTCTTCTGTACTGCAAGTATTATTATTTTTCATTTGTAGAAGAATAAATTAAGGCTCTGAAGTAGAGCAATTTTCTGAACATTATTAAAGATTTGAGGTTAGGTTTAAAGTTAAATCTCCTGAGCTCAAGTCCAGCATACTCTCTATGAAAAAATTTAGGAGATAAACCAATGAAGGAGGAGGAAGAAGAAGAGGGAAAAAAAGGAGGAAAAGGAGGAGAAAGAAGAGAACAAGGAGGAGGAAGAGGAGAAAGGAGGAGAACAAAGAAGAGGAAAAAGAGGAGGAAGAGGATCAGGAGGACGAGAAAAAGAAAGGAGGGGAGAACTAAAACAGAGTTCTGTGGAAATATTGCAATAGAATTTAAATAAAGAAAGAAATGTGTCAGAACAATTATTCAGTTGACAAATTTTGAGCTTTAAAAATTTTTCAGAATTCTCACTGATTTTTTTCTTTTTTATTTTTTTATTAAAGCTTTTTATTTGCAAAACATATGTATGGGTAATTCTTCAACACTGACCCTTACAAAGCTTTCTGTTACAAATTTCCCATCCTAGTCCCCACCCCTCTCCTAGATGGCAGGAAATCCACTACATGTTAATCATGTTAAAATATATGACAAATCGAATGTATGTATACATATTTCCACCCTTATCATTGTTGTGCAAGAAAAATCGTATCTACAAGAAAAATAATCAGAGAACGGAAACACAATGCAAGTAAACATCAATAGAGAGCATACAAATGTTATGTTGTGGTCCACATTTCATATCCCTCTCTCTGGGTGTATATGGCTTTCTTCACTGAACAATTAGAACCGGTTTGAAACATTTCATTGTTGAAGACAACCATGTCCATCAGAATTGATAGTCATATAGTATTGTTGTTGCCGTGTATAAAGATCTCCTGGTTCTGCTCATTTCACTCAGCATCAGTCCACGCAAGTCTCTCCAGGCCTCTCTGAAATCGTCCTGCTGGTCATTTCTTATAGAACAATAATATTCCATAACATTCATATACCATAATTTATTCAGCCATTCTCCAATTGATGGGCATCCATTCAGTTTCCAGTTTCTAGCCACTACAAAAAAGGCCTTCCACAAACATTCTTGAACATGTGTGTCCCTTTCCTTCCTTCAAGATGTCTTTGGGATATAAGCCCAATAGAAACACTGCTGGGTGAAAGGGTATGCACAGTTTGATCACTTTTTGAGCATAGTCCCAAATTGTTCCCCAGAATGGTAGGATCCTTTCACAGTTCCACCAACAATGTATCAGTGTCCCAGTTTTCCCACATCCCTGCCAAGATTTGTCATTAATCATTTCCTGTTATTTTAGCCAATCTGACAAGTGTTTCATTTTTATTTATTTATTTATTTTTCTTTCTTTTCTCTTTTTTTCATTTTTATTTTTGATAAATTAAAAATCAAATAATAGTTTATGTGATGTTAATGAAAGACATCCCATCATTAAAATGTTTTCAGGATAGATCAACAAGAGATATCTTTGGAAAGTCTGAGAATGAAAAGTTAAAACACATTCAAAGATATAAACAAATTTAAAGTTTCTTTTTTATTGCTGTTGTTTTGTTTTCAATAAAAATTCCTTTAATATGTTGGCCTATATCTTACAGGATGTGTGTGTGTATTCACTATTCTTTATTCCTTGTCATACCCATTTTCTGCCATCAAAATCCAGCAATAACTGGCTTATTGCATGTTACTCCTCTTATTTATATTATCTGTCACTTATTTATCTATTAATTTGTTTCATTGCGGATTTGTTTCTTTATCTGAGAGTTATGATTATTGAAATCTACTTCACCTCTATTTTGTTTTGTTTTATTTTACAATAAGCATACTTCAAAAAGAGACACAATTTTGAAATTTCTTTTTTTTCCCAAATTTATTTTATTTGAAGAAACAGAATAAGGAAAAAAACCCAGAAAAGTAAAACAAAATAAAATGAAACAAATAAGAAAACATTATCATGTGCCCAGCAGAACATCAGAGAGCATTCAAAATATATGACAACAAATACCAATTTAAGAAAGCATATGTATTGATAGAAGTATATTCAAGAGTATGTCTTTACTTCCTTGTAAATTGTTCTTTTGTTCTCTGCTGCACATCTCTTTTACTTTATTCTTTTTCCACCTTTTATCCCACCTGCCACTCCCAATCTAGCTACAGTTAAGAAAAGATATATTTATGTATACATATGTAAATATGTACATGCATACTCACACACATACACCACATACACATGTCTTTCGTATCCCTGCTAACTCTTTCATTAAATTCTGCTCCATAACTTGCATTACTATTACTTAATTTTTACTTACCCAAGGGTCCGTCCCTTGTCTTCTTCCCCCATCTCTTGGTTCCACATCCACTTATTCCTCCCATCCTTATTTCTTTATAGATTTTGGAGGGTGCTATATCTTTCATGGCATATATGTAGTGTTGCTTATTAAACCTATTACCAATGTGAGTTGTTTTTCAGAACTACAAGCCCTCCTTCCCCTCTAATGTCTCTGTGTCAATTCTTTCTCTGCACCTCCTTTGTATAACATGATTACAATTTTTACCTTTACTCTGCCAATATTTCTTTTGAGCTTACTGCCTAAAAAGCTTTATATTATATACATATTTAAGGTTGAAGAATCAGCAAAGGAAACCGAGAAGGGTCAGTTAAAAGAAGGAAAGAATAGTTTTATAAAATCACTACAGAACAGAGTATCCAAAGAATATGGTCATCAGGTTCAAATGAAGCAAAAATATAGTTCAAGTATGAGCAATAAGATCATATTTAGTTTTGGTAGCTATAGAGAATCACTTTTAGAAGATTGATAATGGAAGAATTCAGATTGCAAGCCTTTTATATAAAACCTTAATATGAATGATTATGAAAGATTTTTGATGAAAAACATGCAATGTATTATATCTAGCCTTAAAAGAGTATTGCATAATTAAGACAACTCTGAGATACCACTACACACCTGTCAGATTGGCTAAAATGACAGGAAAAGATAATGATGAATGTTGGAGGGGATGTGGGAAAACTGGGACACTGATACATTGTTGGTGGAAATGTGAACGGATCCAACCATTCTGGAGAGCAATTTGGAAGTATGCTCAAAAAGTTATCAAACTGTGCATACCCTTTGACCCAGCAGTGTTTCTACTGGGCCTATATCCCAAAGAGATTTTAAAGGAGGGAAAGGGAACCACATGTGCAAAAATGTTTGTGGCACCCCTTTTTGTAGTGGCAAGAAACTGGAAATTGAAAGGATGCCAATCAATTGGAGAATGGCTGAATAAATTATGGTATATGAATATTATGGAATATTATTGTTCTGTAAGAAACGACCAACAGGAGGATTTCAGAGAGGCCTGGAGAGACTTGCATGAACTAATCCTGAGTGAAATCAGCAGAGCCAGGAGAACATTATACACAGCAACAAGACTATACAATGATCAATTCTGATGGACATGGTTCTCTTCAACAATGATGTGATTCAAACCAGTTCCTATTGTTCAGCGATGAAGATAGTCATATACATCCAGAGAGAGGCCTGAGGGAACTGAGTGTGGACCACAACATAGCATTTTAATGCTTTCTGTGAATATTTCCATGCATTTTGTTTTCCTTCTTAGGTTGTTTTTTTTTTCTTCTTCTCTCTTTCTAGATCTGATGTTTCTTGTGCAGTAAGATAACTGTATAGATATGTGTACATGTATTGGATTTGTCATATAATTTATCATATTTAGCATGTATTAGGTTACCTGTCATCTAGGGGTGGGGGTGGGGGTAAAGAGGGGAAAAGCTTGGAACAAAAAAAAGTTTTTTGCAAAGGTCAATGTAGAAAAATCACTCATATGTTTTGTAAATAAAAAGCTTTTAATAAAAATAAAAGAGTATTGCATGACTGCTCAGTTTCTAATAAAGTGACTTGCAAATTATTCAATTTCAAGTACCTAGAATACTGACTAGAGAGATATATAGAATTCTTGTCATATATATATTTTTTATCTTATCATGTTTGCATGTTTTTATCTGTCAATAAGTAAAAACTTTATGTGACTCAGATCTATTGCTTTGGGGAGGTATCCTAGAGTTCAACTAACTCCTTCCCTCCACTTGTTCTAACTCTCTCTCCCCTTACCCACCCACATACGGGCATAGAGTTTTCTCAACTCAAAAACATAGCATCTTTAAGCAATGAACAACTGTATATTCAAAAAACTGAACCTCAGTGAATAAATAAGTAACTGCTAAGAAACATCTGCTGAGTATTGGCATATATTTCACTCTACATAAAAGTCAAAATCTATTAGAAATGACTTTTAGAAATCATTTTTCATAGTAAATCTAAATTTTTAGGTCACATCACTGAACCTTCCTATCTGTATGACAAGGAGCAAATCCTTTAATCTTACTTGACTCCAGGTGCTTTATATGTTAAATGAAAAGGTTAGAACAGATGCCACTTGATGAAATTAAATACCCCCAATGAGACAAATTCTGCAAAAAACGGGTCCAATTCAGCCTATCCTGATAAGTCTTCATGTTACAAACCAACAAGGGAAAGGCAACCATGAGGTAGCTAGGTGGTACAGTGTAGAGAGTGCAAGACCTAGAGTCAGTAATACCTCAGTTAAAATGTGATTTCTGACACTTACTATGTAATCATAGGCAAGTGATTAATCTTTGGCTCAGTTTTCTCATCCATAAAATGGGGTTAATAATAGCATCTAACTTAAATAGTTGTTATAAGGCTTGAGTGAATTAATAATTAGAAAGCATTTAGTGGATTGCCTAGAACAAAGTAGATGCTATATAAATATATCCATTATCATTATAATTATAATAATTATTTTACCTATGATTTCCTATAACCAAGAGAGAAATTTTGTTGTTCCCCCCAATAGGAAAAAGGGGAAAAACACCATCTGCAGCTCTGCCCACTGGCAAGAGAATAGCATTGGAAAAAATAGAAGACAACTTATGAATCTTTCTACTATTTTTAGTTTAGTTAAGTTGTGATGCATTCTCCTTATTATAATCTCTGAGGGCTCATTAGCTTTCACTAAGAGCTGGAGATAAACTCATACTCTGTGAATCTCTATGGCAGATATGAGAATTAGTGATGGTGATATAGCTTTTCAAGAGAAAATAAAAATTGCAAACTCTTTATTCCTATCATTGCCCACTGCTGCCACTTTTTTCTGATACTTTTTTTTTCTGTCTGGAACTGAGTGTAAAGGGCAAGATATTATGTTGCCATTTCAACTAGGTAGAAAGTAATGAGATGTCAATTGTTAATTTAACAACAAAAAACATTTTTTCTACTATATGCAAATACCCAAAGACAAAAAAAATGAAATCATCCCTGCTAATGAATAGCTTACCTTCTACATTTCTGAAAGTCATATCAAAGATTCTAAAATATTTATAGGAATTTCCAAGTTGGTAATGTTGGGATGTAATTCTTAGACATGGGTGTATATTACAACTATGGCTGAAAGTGCCTAGTTTAAATGATTTTCAGTATTTCCTTCTACAACATCCTCATGATGATAGTTTCTTTGGTAATTAGTATTTCATGGTCAAAACAGTAACTAGCTGAAGTTTTTTAGGTTAATAACACAAAAGATTCCTTAGTGACTTTTTCCAGTGTATTATCAGTAAGTAAAAGCAACTGATTTTAGAGATGTTTATAACATGAAACATGGAAGCAAATTTTAAGAAGATTTGATTAATTAAAGTATTTATAAAATAGAAGTCCCTGCCTACTTTTCATTGATGTTAAACTGAGAATAATAGTTTAATATATTTAAGGTTTATAAAATAACTTCCAATATAATCTCATTTGATCTTCATAACTATGTGAAGTAGGTGCTATTATTTACTCCATTTTATAGATATAGTTATTCATTCAATCCATATTTATATTTATATATTTATATTCAAATCAAGTCTCTGTTAGCTGTAATCTATCAACAAATAGTCTTGCAATCTGCTTCCTTCCTTGGTGAGTCTATTGCTTAGATCATAGTCTTTCTAAATCTTGACCTGAGACTGAAAATTCATTATGCATACTAATGCTCACCTAAACACCCTGGATTTCCTTTTCAAATTATTCATTTCCTATAATCTTTTCCTTCATTCCATCTCCCCTATACTCAGATACAGATATAATTTGATCTTAGCCATCGTGTTCCACTTTGATGTTCATGAAAGTTCTGAAATGCACATTGCTTGAAACAAAATAGAACAATATATAAATGCTTAGTTCCTTCTTTCACCAACTACACAACCAACTCTCTTGCTGATGTGCTTCATAACTTCATAAATAAACTACAGAAATAACCTTATGCGAAATATTTTTGTCTCAAATAACCCCTCACTTTAGTTCATCTTATACTATAGTGATAAAATGATACTCCCCAATTGGAGGAATAGCCGTGTCACAGTCATATACACACAAATACTACATATATTCTAGTGACTCCAATTATCCACAGTGTCAAATACACTATTTTTTATTTGACATTTAAAGCCCTTCATTGCTTTACCCATTTCTACTTTTCTAGTCTTCTTATATATGACATTACTTTTCTTGACATATCATATAATCCAGGGGCACCAACCTCCTTACTATTCCTATTACATCATAACATTCCCTTTATTAAGACAATGCCTTTTACTTGGTGCCTTCTCATACATTGACTTCCAGCAAATCTCAGCTCAAATGCCATCATTCTTAGTTCCCTTCAATGCTAGGTCTTTCTCACTGAGATTACCTCAAATTCACCCAGCATATATCTTTTGGGTACACATTTTTCTTCCCATTCAAATTTGGGCTCCTGGAGGGTAGGAATTTCATTGACTTTTCTTTGTATTCTCAGTGCTTAACCCAGTTTCTGTCACATATGTATTTAATAAAAGTGTGTTTACTTGACATATGCAACATTTTTAGAATCTGTGGTATCATTTTAATTCAGGTCTTGCTAAGTATATGTTCAACACTCTCATATTAAACAAATATCATTGTGGTATTTTGGTTTTATATCTTTGGGGCTCCTTAGGATGGAGACAAGCTGCCATGTACACTATCTCTTTTTATCTACTAGCTGTCTCTAGACACCGGATTCTACTTCAACTTTAGATTTCATCCAGCTGTCTGCTCTTTCAACCAAGGAATTCTGCCATGTGGTTTCAAAGAAAGCACACTTCCATCTGTACATTTCCCAACCTCTTACCATATGTTTGATTTTGGAATAATGATATCAATATTCGGATTTCTTTTAGAAAGGGCCTATTGATGTTCGAAGTTATATAACCAGAGGACAGATTACATGTTTTTTTTGTGGTTCTCAGAACCTCTCAAACCTGTCAAATATAGGAATTATGTATAAAAGCCAGAGCAGTTTCTGTTGTCATCATGGCCTAAGTCATAATCAAGTTTCCTAATGACATAACAGTCATTAGAATCAACAATGTGCAGTGAAGAAGAATGATTCATAATTCTTAATACACATACTTGGCTTACACCCTGTCTGGATTGCACAATCCAAACAGGGTACTTAACAATAGAACTCAATTTCCTCTCTTCCTCTACTTCATGTTCTATTAATATCTTATTGGGTAGAGAACTGAGCCTAGAACCAAAAAGTTTTAAGTTCAAATCTATGCTCTGAATTTTATTAACTATGTGAGTATTGTTATATCATTTAACCCCCATCTACTTCAGTTTCTTCAACTATAAAATGGGAATAGAGAAAATAGATGATGCAGTGTATGCAGAACCAGGCCTGGAGTCAGGAAGATCTGAGTTCAAACTGAGCCTCAAATACTTGCTATCTGTGTGATCTGGGGCAAGTCATGTAACCTTGTTTTCCTCAGTTTCCTCATCTGCACAATTAACTAGAGAAAGAAATGGTAAAGATACTTCTAGTATCTTTGTGAAGAAAACCCCAAAAGGGTCATAATGGGGTAGACACAATTGAAATGACTTAATTAAAAATGAGCATAGCAATCACCCCTACGTTAGAGATTTGTTTTGAGGATGTAATGATACAATTTTAAGGCAGTTATCAAAATTCTTGGCACACAGAAACTCATTAATAAATCTGTGCTTCTTTTAAAAAATTAGAATCTTTCTCTAATTATGAAAGAAATGTGGCAGTGCCTAATACAGCAAAAAATGCTCAGTTAGAAAGTGAGGAATAAGAGAAACTGTGTGAGATGGCAGTATGTGTTTGTGGAGTTTCAAGAGAATAATGTAAGAGAAACTGGTACCAAGATAAGGCCAGTTCTATCCCCCTGAAATAACAAAACAAAGACTAAGGCTAGCCAAAAACGCGTTCCCCATCATGAGAGGATAACTAGAAAATTTTGAGTTATATTCCCTAGGGAAACATACCAAATGGAAAGGAATATGGAAAAAAAATAAGTTTCTAGTATGTGTCAGGCATGATAGTAACAAAAAACAAAATAGGGAAAAGATAGTCCTTGTACTCAAAGAGTTTATAGTCTAAAGCGGAAGACCACATGCAAACAAGCATATACAAGTTATAATCAGAATTAATGGCAAATAATTTAAAAAAGAGAAGAAATTGGAAATAAGATTGATTGGGGGATTTTTCCCGTAGGTGGTGGAATTTTAGATTAAAGACAGAGAGGTAAGTAGAGAGGTAAGTAGTCAAAGTGGAGGAAGGAAAAATATTGTAGGCAAGGGCGGACAAAAAGAAAAAAATGCTTGCAAATTATAGATGGATATTCTTGTTCACTGAAAGGCAAGGAGGCAGTGTTAATGGACTGAAGAGGACCTTTGGAGAATAAAGTTAATAAAGACAAAAAGGTAGGAAAGGACTAAGTTATGAAGGGCTTTAATTGCCCATTTTCTATTTTATCATGGAGACAATAGGAAGTCTTTGGAACTTATTGAGTGGGAAATGGTGAAAGTAACATGATAGAAACTGCCTTTGAAAAATCATTTTAGTGGCTGAATGAAGGATGAATTGGATCAAGGAGAAACTTGAGATAGGTAGACATTCTGCAATGTATAGAGAAGACTATGATCTAAAAATTCAAATAAAAAATTATAAAGAATTGAAATCAATTTCAGCAATAAATATTCAATTTTATCTTCAAGCATTTATAAATCAAAATGATGGCAGAGTAACACCTCTTCCGATTATTTGCATGATAGTCATAAACGCGAACAGGAATTTGGTAAATTTTGGTGAAATTTGGTAAATATGGATCATTCCTATTTTTGCAAAGGACTTCTTGAAAACTAAATAGCAATCTGAATAGCAAGTCCCAGCAGCAAAATCACCCTAACAACTAAGTGCTTAGGACTGGAAATCTTGTTATTGCTAGATGACATGAAAATTAAAAACGATGAGCATTTAAAAGATCATTGAAACATACCATTATTTCCAAGTTTTTACTGCAACAGGAAATAGACACTGATGGGATTCACTATTTTGTTACATTTTATAATTATCACATAACAATTGTAATTACATTGAACCACTATTGATTCTACCAGTAACTATTAGAAAACAAAGTCCATGTCATTTCTGTAAGTAATATAAACACAACAGTATTTAGACCTTCTTTAATTACAGCTATGCATAGACACATCATGCATTCTGATATTCCTACTAAGGTCATTTTGCAATATTAG
Source organism: Myrmecobius fasciatus (assembly GCA_023553655.1). NCBI lineage: Eukaryota > Metazoa > Chordata > Mammalia > Dasyuromorphia > Myrmecobiidae > Myrmecobius > Myrmecobius fasciatus. The sequence continues at coordinate 3,849 of JAJPUD010008883.1, read as the reverse complement.
AAATATATCACAACTTTACCCCAGCAGTATTCCATTCAACTATTGGCCATAATGTAAATCAAATGGAAGATACTATGCTAGCATTGTAACTGCAGTATCAACTTCTCTTAACATTAATAAATTGATCACTCTCATTTTGTTTTATGAGTGCACAAAGAGAGAACTAACTGATCTTCATTCAGTTTTGCCACCTATAGCATAGTCTTCATGAAATCTATTTTAAGAATAGGTAATATTATAACAATAATCAGCAAAAGTAAGAATTGTTTAGTTCAGTTAGATTTATGCTAATGACCTCAAAGTTTTATGCTTCATGTAGCCACTGAAAAGTAGGTATATATTTTCCCCATGCAAAGAAACAATACCTTTCTCTCTGTCCAACTATCTTCCATCTGTATACCATTCTTTACAATAAAGATCAGGGAGAAAATGTAACATTTTTGCATAATTCTAATAGGATAACAGAAAAATTCTGAAGTTCAACATAGAATATATACAGGAGGTAAGTACTTTTCATATTTAACAGACAGTACCTTATCATGGGAAATGGCATAATTCATACAGAAATTATGATAAGCACAAAGAAGCTAGTTATTGGGAGGATTAATGATTTATATGAAAATTTAGTTATTAAAATTTAACAAAACTTTTAGCAGCTCTGCTAGTTTTTCAATTGATTAGTCTATACCACTTTAAAATGATTTCTAATTTATGATTTATTGCAGTCTACGCATTTCCAATCATGCATCCTTCCATTGCCTTTAAAATGATCATCAGTTTTTAAACTAAAAATTGTCTAGTATTTTATAACATTCAACCAAATGATGTAAATCAAAGAATATTGCTGCTTAAAAGATGGCCTATTGCTTCTGGAAGAAATCTAGTATCATTTACAAAACAAAACAAAACAAAACAAAAAACTAGCAATTTCTCAAAAGCAATCCAGCTCACTGCCTTACTCCTTTCATAATACTCAACACTCACCCAAATGCAGTGTTCATTTGTAATGTAAGATACATTGGGTATGTGTGTACATTTTTATATCTTCACACACACACACACACACACACACACACACACACACACACATATATATATATATTATATACATTTATATAAGTATTGAATTAGATTAATATGTTTTGAAAAACTAGTAATACTCATTAAATTAATTGGAATCACCATGAAATAATTAAAAACATTTAAGAATCACTGGGATTTTATGTTTTTTTTTTCCCTAGACAGTTATATGAAATGCACATTATTCCACTGTTATGCACATAAAAACTTAAGATTGTAACTTTCTTTGAAGATCATTTAATACAATTTTGGAGATTAAGGAATGAACCTTAAATCACACATCAGCAAAATTGGAATTAGGAACCAGCTATCCTTAAGTTCAGGTAAGTTGCATCAAGGAAAATATAACTATGATTCATGCTTGAAGGTTACATAAATTTCACAGCAAAAAAAGTTTCAGTAGACATAATGAGTGATGTTACAGAATACAGTGATGTTGCTGAATTAAATGCATAGAGTGAAAAATAAATGCCAGTAATTCAAATTGACCCCATTCAAGGCTAGCACCTAGTTTTTCATTTAAATAAGAAATTGCCATTTTATTTCCATTGATTTAAAGATTCTATGTATTTGCAGAAAATTCAGCTATTTGGTTTATCATTTGTGATTTCATCCAGGATCTAGCCATTTTTCCTCAATAATTTCCATGTAATAAATTATTATATTTAATATTCAAAGATGAATTTCAATTTACATATCACTTAATAGAATGACTGCATTATTTGGTATCACTGTGATTTTACTTTTCTCCAAAAATTTAGTAATTGTACTAAATTTTAAATAGTGTTTACCTTGCATAAGATTCTTAACCCAAATGGTATAGTTATGAAAGCTGCTAGTTTTTTTTAATAAGGATGTAGAAATTGATAGATAGATAGATATATAGAGTTTCAGTGACTTGGAAAGTACATTATAGAATTAAGGCTTTTTAAAATTTTTTAAATATATCATCCTTTTCATTGAATTTAAGAAAGAAATAGTTCTATTATTGTTTCCTATTTAAAGTTTCATAGGTAAACAAAAATTACTGGCTTATACAGTTAAATCCAAGTATCAGATATTATTATTAGAATTATTTTATTATTAATTATTAATAATGATAATATTTTACCTTCATTTTGGGGGGTTTGATATTATAAGTCACTATTATGTCATTATTCATTTCTATTCAACCTCCTTTGAATTATTTCACAGAAAGTTATTATAGCTATTATTTGTAGTTAAATTAAAATGTCAGAATCTGAACTTACATTCTTAAAGACTAATGATAACATTCTTGGTACAACTCTCATGGGATATAGGACAAGGGTTAATATATCCCTCACTTTGTGCACACATCATTTTCATCTCCTCAGTGAGGTCACTATACCTTGAAAGCTTTGTGTTCCATACAACTTGGAGATTATGTACGTTTATGTTAATGAAATATATCAAAATGTATTTTAATTTTTTTGATGAGGCAATTGGGGTTAAGTGACTTGCCCAGGGCCACACAGCTAGGAAGTGTTAAGTGCTTGAGATCAGATTTGAACTCAGGTCCTCCTGACTTCAGGGCTGGTGCTCTATGCAATGCTCCACCTAGCTGCCCCCAAAATGTATTTTATTAAAACAAACTGCATTACTCATAATAGGGAGATAGTGGAAACTATTATGATGTATAAAAAAATCCAATTCCAGACTTGGCATTATCGAGATTGTTTTTAGGTACACATTTTAATATGATGAATAATAATATTCATCACTTCATAAAAATTAGTAATTTGAAGATATATAATTTGAGCAGCCAAATAAACTTTTGCTAAGTATTCAATAAGTATTACATTTTTGAAATCTGAAACAATGTGTTCTCTATTTTTTTTTACTATTTTCTTTCGAAATATGCTTTGATCAATTCACCCAGGTTCCTTAAAAGTGACTGCTCTAAAGTTTCTGATGGCAGTGAACTGATAATAAATTGCCAAAATAAACTACTACATCTCCACAAATACACAGCATTCCACTATATATTTGGAATTTGGTCTTTGAGTTTAAGCATGGGTCATCCATAGATGTCCCTTTGATTCTGCTAGTGAATCTTAATCATTCCACAGGATCCATTTGATTGCAAACTAATTTCAGTTATGTTTGACAAATCCAATGTTGTGTATTTGTTATCAACCTGGACTTTGTTCAGTGAAGTAATGTCTGCATATACCAAAATAATTTCTGTAGAATCTATTTTTCCTATGATCCTCAGCGTATTTTAAGAATTTTATGTTTAATATATTGAATTATTTGCTATCTAAGAAAGGAGGTGGGGAAAAAAGGAAGAAAAAAATGTTTGAAATATGAGGGTTTCCATGAGTGAATGTTGAGGAAAATTTGTACATGTTTTTTGAAAATTAAAAGCTGAAATAACATAAAATAACTTATGTTGATTAAAAAAAGAATTTTATATTCATTGAATCCAAATGATAATTTATTTTTTAAAAATTTATTTATTTTAATGCACATTATTTTATGAATCATGTTAAGAGAAGAATCAGAGCAAAAAAGAAAACAATGGGAGAGGGGGAAAAACAGAAAAAAAGAAATGGACATAGTGTGTGTTGATTTACATTCAAGCTCCATAGTTCTTTTTTTCTGGATGCAGATGGCATTTTCTGTTCAAAGTTTATTGGGATTGCTTTAGATCACCGAATCAGTGAGAAGAACCAAATATTTCATAGATGATTAACACACATTCCTGCTGTAAATGAGTACAATGTACCCATTTTGACCTTTTTTTTT
>JAJPUD010008882.1:48373-82151 GCA_023553655.1 Myrmecobius fasciatus | reverse complement strand
TATTAATATAATTGATTATGCTAATAGTTTTCCTAACATTGAACCAGTCCTGCATCCCTGGTATAAATCCTACTTGGTCATGGTATATTATCCTGGGGATGACTTTCTGTAATCTTGTTGCTAAAATCTTATTTAAAATTTTTGCATCAATATTCATTAGGGAAATGGGTCTATAGTTTTGTTTCTCAGTTTTCTCTCTACTTGGTTTAGCTATCAGCACCATATCTGTGTCATAGAAGGAATTTGGTAGTACAACTTCTTTCCCTATTTTTTCAAATAGTTTATATAATATTGGGATTAATTGTTCTTTGAATGTTTGGTAAAATTCACATGTAAGTCCATCTGGCCCTGGAGATTTTTTCTTAGGGAGTTGATTAATAGCTTGTTCTATTTCTTTTTCCAAAATAGGGCTATTTAAATAATTTATTTCCTCTTCTGTTAACCTTGGCAATCTATATTTTTGTAGATATTCCTCCATTTCATTTACATTATCAAATTTATTGGCATAAAGTTGGGCAAAGAAACTCCTAATTATTACTCTAATTTCCTCTTCATTGGGGGAAAGTTCTCCCTTATCATTTTTGAGACTAATAATTTGATTTTCCTCTTTCCTTTTTCTACTCAAATTAACTAAAGGCTTATCTATTTTGTTAGGTTTTTCATAAATCCAACCCTTAGTTTTATTTATTAATTCAATAGTTTTCTTATTTTTAATTTTATTAATCTCTCCTTTTATTTTCAGAATTTCCAATTGGTATTTAATTGAGAGTTTTAAATTTGCTCTTTTTCTAGCTTTTTTAATTGTAAGCCCAATTTATTGATCTTCTCTTTCTCTATTTTATGCAATGAGTATCTAGAGCTATAAAGTTACCCCATATAACCGCTTTGGCCATATCCCACAAATTTTGGTATGTTGTCTCATTATCGTCATTCTCCTGGATGAAATTATTGATTTTGTTTGTGATTTGCTCTTTCACCCATTCATTCTTCAGGATTAGATTATTTAATTTCCAAATAACTTGTGGTCTATTTTCTCTTGGCCTTATATTACATGTGAGTTTTATTGCATCATGATCTGAGAAGGATGCATTTACTATTTCTGCTTTTCTGCATTTGATTTTGAGGTTTTTATGCCCTAACACATGATAAATTTTTGTATAATTTCCATGAACCCCTGAGAAAAAAGTATACTCCCTTCTATCACCATTCAATTTCCTCCAGAGATCTATCATACCTAACTTTTCTAGCCTTTTGTTTACCTCCCTAACTTCTTTCTTATTTATTTTGTGGTTTGATTTATCTAATTCTGAGAGAGCAAGGTTGAGATCCCCCACTAGTATGGTACTACTGTCTATTTCTCCTTGCATCTCTGTTAGTTTCTCCTCTAGGAATTTGGATGCTATACCACTTGGTGCATATATATTTAGTATTGATACTGCTTCATTGTCTATGTTACCCTTTAGTAAAATATAGTTTCCTTCCTTATCTCTTTTAATTAGATCTATTTTTGTTTTTACTTGATTTGAGATAAGGATTGCTACCCCTGCCTTTCTTTGTTCACCTGAATCATAGAAGATTCTGCTCCAGCCCTTTACCTTCACTCTGTATGTATCTCTATGTTTTAGATGTGTTTCTTGTAAACAACATATTGTAGGATTTTGGCTTTTAATCCAGTCTGCTACCCGCTTCCATTTTATGGGAGAGTTCATCCCATTCACATTCACAGTTAAAATAACTATATCTGTATTCCCTGACATCTTATTTACCCAGAGTTATGATTTTCTCTTCCCTTTCCCCTCTCTCCCTTCCCCCCTCCCCAGTACTTTGTTTTTGATGACCACCTCCCACCAATAATCTTCCCCCCTTTAGAGTCCCTCCCTCCCCTTTATACCTTTCCCCTAATCCTTCTATTAGTTTATCCCTTTCCTTTTCTCCTTTCCCTCCCACCTTCCCACAAAGAGGGTCAGGCCTTTCTTTGAAGCCAAATGTGTCTGATATACTCTCTTAGAGTCCAATCTAATGAGAGTAAGGTTTACACAATTCTCATCGCCCTCCCTTCTTTCCCTCAATTATATTAGATCTTCTATGTCTCTTTATGATATTTTGCCTTATTTTACCTCCTTTATTTTTACTTTATTTTGCCTCCTTCCTCTCCTTTTTCCTTTTCTGTATGGTATCCCTTCCACCTCTAATTTCTTTTCCATTATTATCAAAGAAAAATCAAATTATACCGCCATTCTTTAAGGATACCTATAGTAAAAATATAGTTCTCAAGAGTTTTCCTTTTTACCTTTTTATGCTTCTCTTGAGTTCTCTATTCGGAGATCAAATTTTTTGTTCAGATCTGGTCTTTTCATTAGAAATAGGCGAAATTCTTCTGTATCTTTGAATGACCATCTTCTTCCCTGGAAGATGATGGTCATTCAAGCTGGATAACTTATTCTTGGCTGTAATCCAAGTTCTTTTGCCTCTCAGAATATCTGATTCCAGGCCCTTCGATCCTTTAATGTGGAAGCTGACAGATCTTGTGTAATTCTAATTACAGTTCCTCGGTATTTGAACTGTTTCTTTCTAGCTGCTTATAATATCCTTTCCTTGGTGCGATAGTCCTGAAATTTGGCCACAATATTCCTTGGGGTTTTAATTTTGGGGTCTCTTTTAGGAGGTGATCGGTGAATTCTTTCAATGCCAATTTTGCCTTCTGATTCTAAAACATCAGGGCAATTCTCTTTCATGATTTCCTGGAAGATAGCATCCAGGTTCTTTTTTTCATCGTGGCTTTCAGGGAGTCTGATAATCCTTAGATTATCTCTCCTGGATCTGTTTTCCAAGTCAGTTGTTTTTCCTAGGAGATATTTCATATTTTCTTCTATTTTTTCCTTTTTTTGTTTTTGTTTGACTGATTCTTGAAGTCTTATTGAGTCATTTACTTCTATTTGTTCAATTTTAATTTTTAAAGTATTATTTCCTTCAGTTATCTTTTTTAGCTCCTTTTGTAGCTGGCCAATTGAATTTCTTGATTCAATGCATTCTTTTTCCATTTTGCCAGTTTTATTTTTCAGTGAATTGTTGTCTTTTTTCCAATTCACCAATTTTGTTTTTCAGTGAATTTTTGTCTTTTTCCAATTCACCAATTTTGTTTTTCAGTGAATTTTCTTTTTTCATTTCACCAGTCCTATTTTCCAGTTTTTGATATTTCTGTTGCACGGATCTCAATGTATTTCCCCATTCTTCTTCTAGCTCTCTTTTGAGATTCTTAATGCAATCTTCCAGGTAAGCCTTCTGGAAGGGAGACCAACTTAAGTCCGTCTTTGTGGCTTCATCTGGGATTGTTTTCATAATGTCAGGATCTGGGGACTGTTCTATTTTTTCTCCGTAAAAGCTTTCTATGGTGAAAGCTCTCTTCTGCTTCTTGCTCATGATTTAAATTTGGGGTATCCGTCACCAGCAGAGAATACTGCAACAATTTGCATTTGCCCTGGGGCAGTTTGCCGAGTTGACTTCCGGTCTGAGGCTGGTGGGGCTAGATCTGCACTAGGACCACGTTTTCAGCTGCTCTCGATCCACCCTTTACCAAAGGCAGACCTGCCAAAGCACCTGCCCGCAAGCAGTGCAAAGTGGCCCAGGGGTCTCCCAGGGGCTTCCTGGGTGCCTAAAATCCGCCCCTCTATCACAGACCTGACTTCTGACCCGGCTGGCGTCTGATCGCAACCAGCGGCTGATTCCCCTGAGACTAACCTTCTCTGGAGTTCTTTCAAAGTAGATTTTTGATAGAAGTGCATTGTAGTCCAAGTGTTTGGTGGAGCCCTCACTCCAAAACCAGTTCGGAGGCTCACTTTGTCTGGGTCTGAGGGAAGATCTCAGGAGTTCACAGAGAATGCTGTCTGCAGTTCGCCATCTTGCTGCTGATCGTTTCTTACAGAACAATAATATTCTATGACATTCATATATCATAGTTTATTCAGCCATTCTCCAATTGATGGCCATACATTCATTTTCCAGTGTATAACCACTACAAAGAGGGCTGCCACAAACATTTTTGTACATGTGAGACCCTTTCCGTCCTTTAAGATCTTTTTGGGATATAGGCCCAATAGAAACACTGCTGGGTCAAAGGTTTGATAACTTTTTGAGCATAGTTCCGAAATGCTCTCCAGAATGGTTGGATCCATTCACAGTTCCACCAACAATGTATCAGTGTCCCAGTTTTCCCACATCCCCTCCAACATTTGTCATTATCTTTTCCTGTCATCTTAGCCAATCTGACAGTTGTGTAGTGGTATCTCAGAGTTGTCTTAATTTCATTTCTCTGCTCAATAGTGATTTGGAGCACTTTTTCATATGACTAGAAATAGTTTTAATTTCATCATGTGAAAATTGTCTGTTCATATCCTTTGACCATTTATCGATTGGAGAGTGGCTTGGATTCTTATAAATATGAGTCAATTCTGTATATATTTTAGAAATGAGGCCTTTTTCAGAACTTTTAAATGTAAAGATTTCCCAATTTATTGCTTCCCTCCTAATCTTGTCTGCATTAGTTTTGTTTGTACAAAAACTTTTTAACTTAATATAATCAAAATTATCTATCCAGTGTTCAATTAAAAGTTTTGGTCCTTCTTTGGACACAAATTCCTTCCTTCTCCACAGGTCTGAGAGGTAAATTATCCTATGTTCCTCTATTTGCTTATAATATCACTCTTTATATCTAAATCATGAACCCATTTAGATCTTATCTTGGCATGTGGTGTTAGGTGTGGATCAAGCCCTAATTTCTTCCATACTAGTTTCCAATTTTCCCAGCAATTTTTTGGGAATAGTGAGTACATATTCCAAAAGCTGGGGTCTTTGGGTTTATTAAACACTAAATTGCTATAGTTATTGCCTAGTGTGTCCTTTGATCCTATCCTATTCCACTATTGACTACTCTATTTCTTAGCTATACCAAATGGTTTTGATGACTGCTGCTTTATAATATAGTTTTAGATCTGGTACAGCAAGTCCACCATCATCAGCCTTTTTTTTTCATTAATTCCCTTGAAATTCTTGACCTTTTGTTCTTCTAGATGAACTTTGCTACTATTTTTTTTATAGGTATAAAATAATTTCTTGGAAATTTGATTCGTATGGCACTAAATAAGTAAATTAGTTTGGATAGTATTGCCATTTTTATTATATTCGCTCGGCCTATCCATGAGCATTGGATATTTTTCCAACTGATTACGTTTGATTTTATTTGTGTGGAAAGGGTTTTCTAGTTTAGTTCATATAGTTCCTGACTTTATCTTTGCAGATAGATTCCCAAATATTTTATACTATCGATAGTTGTTTTGAATGGAATTTCTCTTTTTATCTCTTGCTGCTGGACTTTGTTTATAATATATAAAATGCTGATGATTTATGTGGATTTATTTTGTATCCTGCAACTTTGCTAAAGTTGTGAATTGTTTCTAGTAGTTTTTTAGTTGAGTCTCTAGGGTTCTCTAAGTATACCATCATATCATCTGCAAAGAGTGGTAATTTGATTTCCTCAGTCTAATTACTAGTCTAATTCCCTTAATCTCTTTTTTTATCTTACTGACAAAGCTAACATTTCTAATACTATATCAAATAGTAATGGTGATAGTGGGAAGTCTTGTTTCACTCCTGATCTTATTGGGAATGATTCTAGTTTGTGTCCATTACATATGATGCTTGCTGATGGTTTTAAGTAGATGTTACTAATCATTTTAAGGAAAAGCCCATTTATTCCTATACTCTCTAGTGTTTTTAATAGGAATGGGTATTGGATTTTATCAACTGCTTTTTCTGCATCTATTGAGATAATCATATGATTTTTGTTAGTTTGGTTATTGATATAATTGATTATGCTGATAGTTTTCCTAATATTGAACTAGCCCTCCATTCCTGGTATGAATCCTACTTGGTCATAGTGCATTATCCTGGGGATGACTTTCTGTAATATCATTGCTAATATCTTGTTTAAAATTTTTGCATCAATATTCATTAGGGAAATTGGTCTATAGTTTTCTTTCTCTGTTTTCACCCTACCTGGTTTAGCTATCAGCACCATATCAGTATCATAGAAGGAATTTGGATTTGGTAGTACATCTTTTTTCCTAATTTTTTCAAATAATTTATATAGTATTGGAACTAATTGTTCTTTCAATTTTGGTAGAATTCCAATGTAAATCCATCTGGCCCTGGAGATTTTTTCTTAGGGAGTTGAGTTGATTAATAGCTTATTTGATTTCTTTCTCTAAAATGGGGCTATTTAAATAATTTATTTCCCCTTCTGTTAACCTGGGTAATCTATATTTTTGTAGATATTCCTCCATTTCATTTAGATGATCAAATTTATTGACATAAAGTTGGGCAAAGTAATTCCTAATTATTGCTCTAATTTCCTCTTCCTTGGTGGAAAGTTCTCCCTCTTCATTTTTGAGAATAACAATTTGATATTTCTCTATTTTTTCTAGTAAAATTAACTAAAGGCTTGTCTATTTTTTTTCATAAAACCAACTCTTAGTTTTATTTATTAATTCTTTTCTTATTTTCAATTTTATTAATCTCCCCTTTTATTTTCAGAATTTCCAATTTGGTATTTAATTGGAGTGTTTTTAATTTGTTCTTTTTCTAGCTTTTTAAATTGTAAGCCTAATTCATTGATCTTCTCTTTCTCTGTTTTATTTAAGTAAGCATCTAGAGATACAAAATTGCCCCTTATAACCTCTTTGGCCTTATTCCACAAATTTTGGTATGTTGTCTCATTATTGTCATGCTCCTGGATAAAATTATCGATTGTGTCTATGATTTGCTGTTTCATCCATTCATTCTTAGGGATTAGATTATTTAATTTTCAATTAACTTGGTGTATTTTCTCCTGGCCTTATATTGCATGTGATTTTTATTGCATCATGGTCTGAAAAAAATGCATTCATTATTTCTACCTTTCTGCATTTGATTTTGAGGTTTTTATGCTCTAATGTATGGTAAATCTTTGTATATGTTCCATGGACTGCTGAGAAAAAAGTGAACTCTCTTCTGTCTCCATTCAATTTTCTCCAAAGATCTATCATACCTAACTTTTCTAACATTTTGTTTACCTCCATAACTTCTTTCTTATTTATTTTGTGGTTTGATTTATCTGAGAAAGCAAGGTTGAGATCTCCCACTAGTATAGTTTTGCTGTCTATTTCTTCTTGCATCTCTCTTAACTTCTCCTTTAGGGATTTGGATGCTGTACCACTTGGTGCATATATGTTTAGTATTGATATTTACTTCATTATCTATGGTATCCTTTAGTAAAACATAGTTTCCTTCCTTATCTCTTTTAATTAGATTCATCTTTGCTTTTACTTGATCTGAGATCAGGATTGCTATCCCTGGGTTTTTGTTTTTTTTTTTGTTCACCTGAAGTGTAAATAGATTCTGCTCCAGCCCTTTATTTTCACCCTGCATGTGTATATGTTTTAGATGTGTTCCTTGTAAACAACATATTATTAGATTCTGGCTTTTAATCCAATCTGCTATCTGCTTCTGTTTTATGGGAGAGTGCATCGCATTCACATTCACAGTTAAAATAACTAATTCTGTATTTCCTGCCATCTTATTTACCCAAAGTTAAAGTTTTTTTTTCTCTTTCCTTTCCCCTTTCTTCCTCCCTCCCTCCACTCTGTTTTGCTTTGAACACCTCCCTCAAACAATCCTCCTTCCTTTAGAGGTCCTCCCCTTTTTTTACACCTTTCCCCTAATTCTTCTGTTTTCCCTTCTATTAGTCTTTCCCTTTTTTCCCCTCCTTTTCCTCCCATTTCCCTATATGGAGGGACAAGTTTCTTTGCGAATACAGATGTGTCTGATATACTCTTTTAGAGCCCAATCTGATGAGAGTAAGATTCACACAATGCTCATCCCCCTCCCTTCTTTCCCGCAATTATTTTAGGTTTTCTTTGCCTCTTCATGAGATTTTATCTTATTTTTACCTCCTTTGTGTTTTACCTTATTTTACTTCTTTTCCCCTCTTTTTCCAGTATGATAGTCCTTCTACCTCTAGTTTCTTTTTCATATTATCAAAGTAAAATCAAATTATATCCCCAATCTTTAAGTATATCCATAGTAGAGATATAATTCTCAAGAGTTCTTTCCATTTTACCTTTTTATGCTTCTCTTGAGTTCTGTGTTTGGAGGTCAAATTTTTTGTTCAGATCTGGTCTTTTCATTAGAAATAGGTGATTCGTCTACATCATTGAATGTTCATTTCTTCCCTAAAAGATAATGCTCATTTTAGCTGATAGTTTATTCTTGGCTGTAATCCAAGTTCCTTTGCCTTTTGGAATATCTGATTGCCGGCCCTTTGATCCTTTAAGGTGGAAGCTAATAGATCCTGGGTGATTCTACTTATGGTTCCTCAGTACTTGAATTGTTTCTTTCTACCTGCTTGCAATATCTTTTCCTTGGTGCAATAGTCCTGAAATTTAGCCACAATATTCCTTAGGGATTTAATTGTGGGGTCTCTTTCAGGAGGTGATTGGTAAATTCTTTTGATGGTGATTTTGCCTTCTGATTCTAACACACCAGGGCAGTTTTCTTTCACGATTTCCTGAAGATAGTGTGTAGGTTCTTTTTTTCATCATTGCTTTCAGGAAGTCCAATTATCCTTAGATTGTATTTCCTAGATCTATTTTCCAGATCAGTTTGTTTTTCCTGGGAGATATTTCATAGTTTCGGACAGCTAGGTGGCGCAGTGGATAGAGCACCAGCCCTGAATTCAGGAGGACCTGTGTTCAAATATGGTCTCAAACAACTAACAGCTGTGTGACCTGGGCAAGTCACTTAACCCCAATTGCCTCAGCAAAAAAGCAAAAAAAAAGAGAGAGATATTTCAGGTTCTTCAATTTTTTTTCATTTTTTTGTTTTTGTTTAAATGATTCTTGAAATCTTATTGAGTCATTCACTTCCATTTGTTCAATTCTAATTTTTAATGTATTATTTTCTTTTTAAGCTCCTTTTGAAATTGGCCAATTTGTTCATTGCATACTTTTTCTATTTCACCAATTTTATTTTTCAGTTAATTGGTGTCTTTTTCATGTCTCTTGTAGGGCATTATATCCTTCTTGCAATGATCTCTCCTGGAGCTGTCATCTGAACTCAGGAAACTGACAGACCCATTGCCCATCTGAAACAGACCTGTTCAGAAGCTCTTCCAAGGTAACTCTTTCTGGGAATGTGTTGTAGTCCAAATATTTGTGGGTTCTTTGACTTAAAAATAAGTTTAGAGGCTTAATCTGCTGTCTGTTTGAGAGAAGGTCAGAGGAGGTCACAGAGTCGTGTCTTCACTCAGCCATCTTGACTCCACGTCTTTGATCATTAATTGTACTTTTAAAGAAGTGGTTTTGTTTAGTAGATTTTCTTCCCCGTTTAGCCAATTCTCTTATCTAAGAAGTTGTTTTCTTTTTCCATTTTGTCTAATTGATTTTTTAAGAAGTTGTTTTCTTTAGTATATATTTTTTCCATTTTGCCAAATTTATTTTATTTTATTTTTTCCCCTCTCTCTCTTTTTTTTCCCCCTTGGCAATTGGGGTTAAATGACTTGCCCAGGGTCACACAGCTAGGAAGTGTTAAGTGCCTGAGGCCAGATTTGAACTCAGTCCTCCTGACTTTAGGACTGATGCTCTACCCACTGTGCCACCTAGCTGCCCCTCCAAATTTATTTTTTAAGAAATTATTTTCTTCAGTAAATTTCTATACTTCCTTTTACAAGCTGTTGGCTTCCCCCCCGACTTTCAAAATTCTTCAGCTTAGCTCTCATTTCTTTCCCCCATTTTCTTTCTATCTCTCTTTTAAGATCTTTTTTGAACTTTCCCAAGAGAGCCTTTTGAGCTACAGATCAGTTCATATTTCCTTTGAGGCTGTACTTGAAGGCATTTTTCCCTTTGCTGTCCTGTTTGGGGTTTATAGTCTGATCTTCCCTGTCTCCACAGTAGCTTTCTTTCTGTAGTCAGGACTCTTTTTGCTTTTTTGCTCATTTTATAAAGTTGAGCTCTGCTTCTAGGGCACAGGGAAGATTATCCCAAGTTCATTTTGCAGGTGTATAGAGGCTTCTCACCGACTGCACTGAGGCTAATGGTGCGGCAGGTTTTCTCCCTGTGCTGGGTAACCCTGGCTAAGAACTGTCTGTTATTCTCGGGTTCAGGGGCTCTCAATTTGCCTTCTATAGTTTTTTGGATGTCTCACAGCTGGTCTGCTAATCTACTGGCCTTCTGAACCAGGACAGGCTCCCCATACTGCATTCCCATTTGGCTAATTGAGACAGACCTTTCCTGAAGTCTTTTCAAGATATCTTAATCTGGAAAATTATAACATTCCAAATGTTTGTGGCTTCTGTGAATCCAAAATCTATTCAAAGGTTTGATGTAGGGTTGATTCTGAGGGAAGCTAGGAAGAGCTTAGGCAAAGTCCTATCTACTCTCCACCATTTTTGCTCTGCCTCTAGAATTCTTTTCACTACATAAAGTATATATATACAAAATAAGCCTATTGTTATAAGCTATTATTATCCTCATTTTGTGATTAAATAAATTGAGGTAAGCAGAAGTTAAATGACTTGTCCAGGATCACATAGCTAGTTAGATCTGAGACTGGATTTAAATTTAAGTCTTTCTGACAATATTCAATGGTCTATGCATTGTTTTTATTGTCATTAGGCTATTTTCATGTGATAAAGCACTGGGTACAGCTTCTATTCCAGCTGAAATTTACAAGGTAGGGGGTCAATTGCTCATATAAAAGCTGACTGAAATTTTCCTGATTATACGGCAAGAGAAGTTATACCCCAGGATTTCAAAGATGCCAAAGTTGTCCATCTTTATAAAGGTAAAGAGAATAGATTGTTCTGTGATAATCACAAGAGGGTGTCTGTCTTAGTCATTGCTGGAAAGATTTTTTTCAGAGTCTTCCTTAATAGACTGACCCTACACCTGGAAAAAGTTATTTACCTGAGAGTCAGTGTGGCTTCAGAAAGGACCAAGAAATATAAAGTTTATAGAAAAGAAGGGAGAGATGGAGGGATTAAGAAAAGGAGAAAAGAAGAAAAGAAAGGAAGAAGGAAGAAGGAGGAGGAGAAGGAGGAGGTGGAAGAAAGAAGAAGGAAGAAGCAGAAGCAGGAGCAGGAGGAGGAGGAGAAAAAGAAGAAGAGAAGAAAAAAAAGAAGAAGAGGAGGAGGAGGAGCAACAACAGTAGCAGCAGCAGCATTGGGGTGTTGAGAAGTCTAGCTATTTCCTCTTTCTCCTTCCCCACTCCACTACTTCCTTTGTACTGCCCTTTGAGTGTAGTTTTCTCTCTAGTCATCCCCTCATCTCTGCTGCAGTCCCAGTTTGCTCACAGCCTTCTCCCTACCCAAACTGTTGAATCACGTGCATAAGGCAATCCAGACCCATTTTTTTTCCCTCAATGCTTTGGGAAGATATAAAATATGAATTAATAATTCTCTCTTGGGGCATCTAGGTGGCACAGTGGATAGAGCACCAGCCCTGAAGTCAGGAGGACCTGAGTTCAAATCTTGTCTCAGACACTTAACATTCCCTAGCTGTGTGACCCTGGGCAAATCACTTAACCTCAATCGCCTCAGGAAAAAAAATTATTATCTCTTATTGAATTTAACCTCCCTGCCAGAGAATACTTACCTCACTAAATGAAAGGACCTATTTATCTCCAGTAAATTGTTATTATAGTTAAAAAAAACCAGAAGCAAATATTTTTCTCTCCCTGAAATGTTCCCCTCTCTTATATCTGAACTTATAGTCTTAAATGTAGATCTGACCATGTGGTTTCTCTACTAAATAAACTTTAGTCACTTTCTATTTCAACTAGGATAAAATTACAATTTTTCTGCTTAAAATATTATACAACTTGGCTCCAACCTGTCTTTTCAACTTCATTGGATTTCACTCCCTTTCCTGTATTCTGTTATCTAGTCAAAGTAGCCTTTGCTCTGAAAGACTTCCATTTTTATAATATTCTCCCTTCTTACCACCACTGCAAAGAGTCTCTCTTTTTCTTTAATATGCAACTTAAACACCATCTTCTGCATGAAGTCTTTCTCGATCCATGAAATTGTTAGTGCCTTCTACCTCAAGTATATAATGGTTTTGTATTTATCCAATTTATATTATGTTCTTTATCTATTTATACATACATATATACATGTATCTCTCTCATTAGAATGCAAGTTCAATGCAAGTAGGAATTGTTTCATTCTTTATATTTGTATTGCTTAGCACAGTTTATGACCTGAAGTAAGTGATTAATAAATAAATTGATTTTAGATAGATTATATATTTCTATAAATATTGAAATCCCCAAACATATTCATTAACAAATGAAATATAATAAACATAAAGATGTATATAAATACAAATATACATATACAAAACTTTACCAAATGAAAGTTGAGAACCAGTCATCTCAAACCTTTAATATAACAATACATGACTCCTCTTCTGAAAGTAATTAACTCATTCTTGATACTGATTAAAATAATTTTGAATTCTCACATTTATCCTCAAGAGTTAGATATAGCTCAGGAAATATGGCACATTAGTCCTTTTTCTTTGTTCTTGCTTTAATTATCATGGGAGAAAAGTAATTCCAAAATACCTGTACTTGCTAGCTCTTTACAGCCTCTATAGAATTCTCTCTGTAATGTTTTTCTTTTAAATAAATAATACTAAACAGATCTTATGTAAAAGAGTTATCACTTTCTTACTTTCTTTTTTTCTCCACAGATTCCTTATTGATAACAGATAAACACATAAAATCTCCCTGACATTATAGGAATATCCACATAACAAGACTTTTTTTTTTTTTTAACTGACATCCATTTGCTAGCGCAAACTTTTTCTCAATACATTCCACTTGACTCTTAAAGATATAGTAATATTATTTATAGTCTTTGAAAAAGAGCCAAGTAAAATAGGTAAAACATAAGAAATTAAAATTAGCCCCGTATATTCCAGAGTTTAGCATGTCATTAAAAATGTGGAGCCTCCATTCATATATGTATATGATATATTACCAATGTAAATCATGTAATAAATAAATACTGGCATGGAAGTTAAGTTCTTGCTCTGCCTGTCAGTATTGTGTAACCCTGGGAAGATATAATTTTCTGTATTTTAGTTTTATCATAGAGTTATATGAATCAAATAAAATGCCTGTTAACAACTACAAAGACCTCTATAAAAATAAATTATTCTATAAAATAAAAATTCAAATTTTCAAAGTGACTCCTTAATTTATTTAAAGTATTGACACATTGAAAAGTTGCAGATAATTGAACTAGATTTTGAATCCAGGTCTAGACTTCATTAAATTCTATCTGTATGAATTTGACAAATTGCCTTCTTTCTCTAGACTTCAGCGTCTTCAGCAATTAAAATAAAAGAATTGGACTAGACAATCTGCAAAGTTTCTTCCAGTTCTAGGTCCTAAGATCCTATGTGTAAAGGTAGACATGCACAAGTTTCTCTGCTTGGTATTAATTATCCACACATGTCTGGTAAACTGTTTCTGGAAATGAATGAAATAAGAAATAAGGGTGAGGCTCTGCCTCCTGTACTCCATACAGACCATGGGACTGTTTCCTACCTGCTTATTGCTTGGTGGTAGCCCTTTAACTGACTAGTGAGCCAGAATTGAATATATATTCAAAAGCACAGACAAAAATACTCTCTGCCTCTGTCTGTGTCCCTGTCACTCTTTTTCTTCCTCTGGTGGCTTTTAAAATTAAAAATTAAATTTTAAAAATTAGTGCTATAAGCCTCTAGATGGAGAAAGAGGCAATAGGTACTGCTAACTGCCTTATTTCCCCATATAGCATCTATATTTATTTTTTTTCTATTGTGCATATTCTCAGTCTTAAAGTAAATGAATAGTAGAGATGAATGGACTAAGGTGCAAGCTTCAGTAGCTCAGAAGACCCACCAAAGATCCAGTAATAGGTGTCCATACCATCCAAACCAGTAAAGTTCTAACCCTATGGAATTACCTGCTTTCATCAGTGAATCAATTCAGCAGAAGAATTCTATGAATTCCATGTAATCAAGAAATATCTCAATATATCATGTGACTGGAGCCATACCCAGAACTGAACTTTAGAGGTGAATATTTGGTAGTTACCACTTTGAGTTAATTCTCCCCAAAATAGAAGAATGGAATGTTGTGCCCTAGTTTGGGGAGAAGTTTTAGTATTTCTCCTATGTCTTCTCAGTAAACACCCTTTATAAATGCTAATCAATATTAATTATTAATTGATACAGAGGAGAAACAAATGTCCAAAATATATTGTTAGTCACTGATTAGATGATATTGGAGAAATACTAACTGGTGAATGCTAGTAGGGAGATGGTAACATGACTAATAATGGTGTGAATATACTGAATAAAGGCTTATAAATTATAGCATTAGGAAGATACTCCTAATGCCTGATGTTACCATAGAACCATAGTCTTGCTCTGATCTTCTAACCAGCTAGTAAGAGGGTATCTTTTCTTTTCTTTTCTTTTTTTTTTTTTTTTTTTTTTTTTTGCTTTTTGCTGAGGCAATTGGGGTTACGTGACTTGCCCAGGGTCACACAGCTAGGAAGTGTCTGAGACCAGATTTGAACTCAGGTCCTCCTGACTTCAGGGCTGGTGCTCTAACCACTGCGCCACCTAGCTGCCCCTTAGTAAGAGGGTATCAATGGTACATCAAGTAAGGAGTTTAAATAATTTACATACACTATGATATGTTTACTATATCTTTTATTGTTGCATGAATGAATGCATCTATGACTGTGATTCTTGCTGATGCTCTTCCTTTTCACATAACCTACATTTTAGCCAAATTACACTGTCAATCCTCTGATCTTGCTCTGCTTTCTTTTGATTTTTTTTTAATTTGTTTATGTGCCTTTCTATCATGTCACAGAAATACTTAGTATCTGTTTCTTGTTTATATTTATTTCTTACAAGGGCCAGTTAGAGTTACACACACACAAACACATACACACATACTTCACATTTTTCTTTTTACCTTTCCTTTGCATATAATTCACTCTTCCTTACATCAGACTTATTTGCATAAGATTGTAAGCTCCTTAAGATCAAATCCCAACTGTTTCTATTTCTATATTTCCAGTTTGGGTCACAGAGCCTTGTACATAATTTTTTTTTGTGTGTGCTGTTGAACATTCCTTCTTTTTACTTCATCTTCAAACTTTTCTTATCTATTGGCTCCTTTCCTAAAGCCTCTTCTCCCTCATTGTTTAAAAGAAAAGAAAACAAAAACCTCCTTATTTATACCCAGTGAACTTACCAATAATTGACTTATATGTCTTTTTCCTTTAACTACCAAACTCTCAGAAAGGTCAATGCACATTTCACCTATTTCACTTCCCACTAACTCCTCTTTCCCTTGCAAGATGGTTTGCAACCCTAGTCTTAGATTGAAACTGGTCTCTTTGAAGTTACTATTGACCTCAGTCACAACACTAAATGCCTTTTTCTACGATTCAATAGCTGTCATTAATAGATGAGTTAGAACAAGGACCCTGGAAGTGGCAACATCCTTTATGTACAAATTTTACTTCCTGTTTAGCTCTCATAGCTATCATGCAGGGAAGTCATTCCCATGGAGAAAGGACCAGCCACCCTACCAATTGCCAACCAACTCCTACATACAGAGCAGCAAGGCCAACTCAGATGAAGCTTTAAACCTCTGTGAGAGAGAATCTAGAGGCAACATATATAAAGCAAATCAATATACCACCACTACCTTGGCCACTATTTCCCCTTAGACTCGGATCCCATGACCCTGAAACCAATAGCCTTGGAAATAGCAAGGCAGAACTACAGCAATTATCCTAGGAAGCAACCCTTGAGGAAATGCAGCCTGATAACTCACCCTGCATATGTGACAGCATAGTTACTGAAAACCCAGAAAAGAAAGTTCTTGTCACTAAATTTCTTTGAATTGTCAAATGGTTCAACATCAGAAATTGAGATGATTTTATTAGTGAAAATGTCATCAAAGAAAAGGCATGTAATTTGTAGTTGCCCAATAAGGACAATATACTTTTCATCCAACTTGTAGCTGAAGCCTTCCATATATCTTTTTTCCCCCATTAGAATGTAAGTTACTTGAGAACCAGAATTGCCCTATTTTTCTATTTGTTTTCCTGGTGCTTAATACAGAGTTTTGCACAAATAAGAACTTAATAAATGATTTATTAATTCATTTTTTACTTCTTTTTGACTTTCTCTTCCTGGACATTTTTCCCCTTTGCTTTCATTACATTATTCTCTTGCTTCTTATCCAATCATTTTGAGTGTTCATTTTCTGTCCCCTTTAATAGATTCTCTTCTTCCTAACCACTGAGAGCATACCATAGAGTCTGTCCTGTCCTCGACTTTCTTCTATCCTTTCTGTAAATTTCCTTCTTTGGAGATATTATCAATTCCCATGAGTTCAATTATCATTCCTATGCAGACAATTCCAAAATCAACATATCTACTCCAATATCTTTCTTGAGATGTAGATCCGAATAACAACAAGTACAACAACAACTGTCTAACACTTATATAGTACCTGTTTAATATTATGAACTATCTGGTGTATGTCTCCGAGTGGATTTCTCACATCAGGATCAAAAAGCTTTTGTATGAACAAAAGCAATGTAATTAAAATTAGAATGGAAATATTTAATTAGGAAAAATCCTTATAATGAATTTTTTTGATAAATGTCTGAAAATTAGAAAACAAATGCAAAAAATATAACAATGAAAGTCAGAATCCAATCTATCAATAGCTATTTTGGGAAAAAATACTCCCGACTACACACATACATCCTATATGAAATTGCTTGCTTTCTCAATGAGGGTGGAGGGAGGAAAAGGAGGGAAAGAATTTGGGACTCAAAATTTGAAAAAAAAAGTATTAAAATTGCTCTTACATGTAATTAGGTAAAATAAAATATTAAATTAAATTTAAAAAGGAAAGAAAAAAAAAGAAAATGTGCTCTAGATCACTAATAAGGAAGGAAGTACCAATTAGCAATGCTGACATTTCATGACATACCTTTTAGATTGGTATAAATGTCAGTTGTTGGGAGGGAGAGATGTGGTTGATTAGGCACATTATACCACCATTGGTAGAATTATGAATTGGTGTAGTCATTTTGGAAAGCAATTTGGAACTACAATCCAAAGTCATTAAAGTTTGCATATTCTTTGACCCCAGAATACTATTCCTTGGCATTTGGTCCAGAGAGATTAAAGACAGAGGCATAAAGACATATGGATCATATATACAAAAACAATGATCGCAGCATTTATTGTTAATGGCAAATGTATTGTATCACATTTTTATTAAAACTGAGTGTCTCATAATTTGAAGAATGAGAATTCTTGTAATATATTAATGTATTATAACATTATTGTGTTGTAAGAAAAAACAAGAGAGAGCTTCAAAGCTGGGAAGACTTGTAATATTGCATGAAGTAAGCAGGAATTGGAGAACTATTTATGCAATAATAACACTGTAAAAGAAAAATAATTGAAATATTTGACTGTGTTCAGAGTAATGACCAATCATGATATTAGAGGACTGAAACTGAAATGTGCTGCCTATCTTCTGACAGAGAGGTGAGAGACTCATAGGTTCCATGATGTAAAGGGAGAGAGAGGGAGAGAGCCAAGACAGTCAAAAAAGGAAAGAGTATCATTGAAACATTTTTAAAATTCACAGAAAAGTAAAAAGTTTAGGAGGAAATAGACAAGATACCTCTGAAAACAATGTGTTGAATATAAAAGAAGCAAGGTGTAGATAACAGAGATTAGTGACTTCATATACAGGTCTCTCTGTTCTACTTTATATATGGAAATGATAATTTATTTCTGTTTGTTAAATACAGAATTAAAACAAAATTATTTTCTAGATAAGGTGACTAACAAGTTCTGGTGGATCTAAAATTCCTTTCTAAGAGAAGCATCTACAAATAAAGATTTTTATTTTCCTTTTTTAAAAATGACAAACAAGATTTTCTCTCACTACTTCCATTCCTCATAATAGCTTAGAAATGTATTTTCCTCTTCTTTCCTATATCAAACCTTATTTCCTCATTCTTATGTTTTATTTCTGAGATTATAGATATTGTCTTCTTACCTCTAATTCTAGTGCTTTCCAGGCCCTCCTCAGTCTCTGCAATTTGTGCTTCCCAAAACCAGATTCTGTTTCTGATTGTTACCTTTGCTCTTTTTCCCATCAAAACATCCAACGTTCAGTGCTCCTATGAGAAGACAATCTATTAAGGGAGTTGGAAAGATGAGCCAAAAGGCTTGGCTTATTTCTCAGCACTGGATGATCTGAGGGTAAGCAGGAACAGATGCATCAATACCACCTGCACAATGCTTGTTTCTTCAAAGACACTTCAGAATATGGAACCAGCTCAAGCTAACAAGAAACTAAACCAGGAATGTTAGGACAGGGTTATTCTTCAGAAATGCCAAGAAGAGTGACTTGTCAAGGATTAAGTTTCTCAGAGAAACACATGCTCAGTTTACATATACCCAGCTCATTCTCCAGTCCAAGAGTTTTTAGGAAGTAGTGCGGTTCTCAAGTGGGTGTGTTTAAACGCTTCATATGTTACAAATGGTTTCCTGTAAAAATTTGATTCTTTACCAACCCAGGCACATGTAACAATTCTACTGTCAAATTGAATAATTATAATAATTTATATTTCTGTATTTTAATATCAATAATGTTATGAAATATATACTATTTGGCTATTAATATTTCCATTTTACAGATAAGGAAACTAAGTCTCCTAGATATGACATGACATGCCCAAAGTTACTTGCCTTTACTTTTTGTTTAACTGATTCTTGAAGTCTAATTGAGTCATTCACTTCCATTTGTTCAGTTCTAACTTTCAGTATATTATTTTCTTCAGTTACCTTTTTTAATTCTTTTTGCAAATGGCCAATTAAATTTTTTTGTTCATTGCATTCTTTTTCCATTTTTTTCCATTCCTTCTTGCAATGATCTCATTTCATTTCCCCATTTTTCTTCTCTCTTTTAAGACCCTTTATGCAAGTTTTGAAGAAAGCCTTGTGAAATGGGGACCAGCTCATGTCTCTCTTTGGGGCTTCTTCTGGAGTTGCTTTGCTTTTAGGAACCTCAGGTTCTGAGGTCTGTTCTTCTTTCCATAAAAGCTGTCTATGGTGAGAGTTCTATTTTGGTTTTTATTCATTTTTAAATTGCCTTTACTTTTTAATGGCGGGGACCTAAACTGAATTATCTCATAAACATCCCAACATAGTGGAAAACTTTAGACTTAAAAGACTTGAATTTGAATTTCTGGACAAGTCACTCCACTGTTCTAGCCCTCAGTTTCCCCATCTATAAAATTACAGGGTTAGACTAGATGATTCCTAAGGTCCCTTCCATCTTTTACAAATTATGCTCTATCTTCTAAGGCCCCATTTAGATCCTGCAGTTGTATTTTAAAGTTTCTATTCACCTCTGTTCTTTTCATCATTCCTTTGAATGCCTGAAAATGATGCTTGAAAGTTTTCTCTTCTATGAACAATGTTCACTACCTCTGTAGGACTATACTTAATTTTGTAAGGAAAGTTATTTTTGGCTGTAAGTCATTATTTTTTACCTTTTGGAATATTGTATTGAAAGATCTCCTCTTGTTGCTCCTACACATACCCTGCTGTGGTTCTTTGGTACTTAAACTCATTCTTTCTGGATGCTTGAAGAATTTTTGCTTTCATATGGAAGGTCTGAATTTTGAATGTGAATTCCTTATTGTTTTCAATTTGGATTTCCTTTTAGGAACTGATTGCTGGATTTTTTTTATTTGCTTTATGGTTTTATTATATTTGAGCAGTTTTCATTTAGAATTTATTGGAGTATATCATCCAGGATTGTTTTGGTTATGATTTTCAGATTCTAATAATTCTTAAATTGTCTCTCTTAAAACTATTTTCCAAGTCAGTTATTTTTGATAATACGCAGTAGACACTTTCTTCTACTTTGTCAGTCTTTTGACTTTTCCCCTAATATTTCTTGTTATCACTTGAAGTCATGGAGTTCTATTTGCTCCATTCTAGTTTTTAGAAAGTTCACTATTTGGGCAAAATTTTCCACATTCTTCTCTAAGCTGTTTGTATTCCTTTCAATTTTTTCTTCCAAAACTCTAATTTTATTTTTTAAATCTCTTGATTTTTTATGGATATTCTTGTATTCCTTGTGGACAAGTCATTTTTTTTCTCTTTGACGCTCTGTTTGTAATTGCTGGTTTGTTACTCTCATCTTCTATTTTTACGTCTAGTGCATCTCAGTGTTTCTTTTGTTTACTCATTTGTTCAGCTTACTTTCTTGGATTGGGAAGTTTTGGTAGTCTTGAATGGGTTGGGTAGCCTTTGTTTGCTCCTATTTTCTCTGCAATCTGGATGGAATGGCTATTTTTTCTTTTTCTTTTCTTTCTTTCTTTCTTTTTTTTCCCTGAGGCAATTGGGGTTAAGTGACTTGCCCAGGGTAATACAGCTAGGAAGTGTTAAGTGTCTGAGGCCAAATTTGAACTCAGATCCTCCTGACTTTGGTTCTCTAACCATTGTTAGAGAACTCACTGCCCCAGAGTGGCTATTTTTAATATTTACCTTCTTCAACAATTCCTAGCTTCTCTGTTCCCTTTCCTCTACCCCCCAATTCCTGGTAGTCCATTGGCCAGTTCTTCCCTCCCTCTCCTTCTACAATTCTTATTTAGGAGTTAATTCCATCCTTTGTGTTGGCTCTGATGGTACCTAGTTGGATATTTGAGGTCATGCTTATCTCAGGCTTTTTCATAGTAAAAAGTATATAACATTTTCAGCAAAATCATACTTAAATCATTTTTTTCTGCATCAAAAAACAAAATCTACCTCTTCAACATCCCTGACAATTTATTGTATAGTTTTGGTTTAAATGCCTCCAGAGGGAGGGAAAGTCTACCACTGTGTTTTCTTTTTCTCTTCTTCCCACATTCTGGATATCTCTCTGTTCCCAGATTCCATAAAGACAAGCATAATAAAATCAAAAGAACCAAATTTGAATCCTAGGATTATAGGGCATTATGGGAAATATGGCATGCTTAGTGTCAAAGGACTTTGGTTTGAATCTGAGTTCTGTCACAATCTGTGTGACCTTGGATAAATCACCAAACTTTTCATTTTTCTCATCTATAAAATGAAGGAATTAGTGTCAAATTCCAATAAAATGGGGCAGGGAAAGGGTTAGCTAAAGTATATATAAGGATACCTGCATTTTACATATTAGAAAACCATATATTAATCCTACATTCTATTTTATTTTTATTTACTTTGTTAAATATTTCCCAATTCTGATCTATTTCTGGCTGCATAAGAATGTTGCCATCAATGAAGCTCATGGAAGTGTTTGGCTTCTCTGGTCTACATTATCTCTTTAAACCCTTATAATTTTACATCTATAATTCTTTGATCATGCCTATGTTTGTATGATCATGCCTGGCACATAGCAAATGTTTAATAAATATTCAATTGACTGAACAACTGATTTCTTATCAGGGCTACTGGAGACAGTATTCCATTTTAAGTACAGGTGTGACAAGGTGATCTCCATTTCCTTGAAGCTCTGAGATTCTATTATTCTGTTTGGCCCATACTATTCAACTCCAGAAGATAACAGATGTGGGCTTAATATGAAGAAGAGCTTGCTATCTTAAAAAAGAGAGAGAGAGACAGAGAGAGACAGAGAGAGAGAGAGAGAGACAGAGAGAGAGACAGAGAGAGAGATAGAGAGAGAGAGAGATGCCTTGTGAAAAAGTTTAGTTTTCCAGTTATTAAATAATAGTGTTTAAATGGAGGTTGGATGACCCATTTCTCTTGTAATACAACAAAACACATTTACATTTTCTCTCTCTGTGAGCTCTATAAATTCAAAGATTATATATTATTTGAATTTTGTATGTCTTCTGGTTCTGAAACAGTGTGCTGTACAAAGGTTGAACTGGAAGACTTCTCAGGTTCTTTTCTACTCTAAAATTAATCTGGGACACTTTCCTAACATTGGCCCCAGTTCTGACTCACTGTGTGGTATTTATTGCTTTTGCACCTCTCCCACAAAGTATTCAGCCACACTAAGAAGATTGTGACAGAGAGCTGTCTTAAGCCATTGTTTCGCTTTATATGCAATAATTACAATTACTTTAGTGAATACTAAATATCCTATGAAATTGCAAAGTAATAGAGAAACTTTGTTTCAAAGTGAAAGAGGGAAGAGAAAAGAACTTTAGCACATGAATTTTCTGACAAATTCTGCCTGGACACCATGAATCGAAACACCTTGATATTTTTTTTCTTTCTGTTTTCGTTCTCTTGCCTTTCTCTCCAATTTTGTTTCTTCCTCTTGTGGTTAGTAGAGGCTTTTCTTACATTTTGTTGAGTTTCTATATCTAATGTTTTGGACAAAAGCTTATGTTCAGTGATCACTTAGGGAGACTGGACTATCATTATTACTATTTTTTATTCAAGTTAAACTTAGAATTAATCTTGTTTAGTATTCAAGTGATTTATTTATTTCAGTTCCTTTCATGAAAAGAGGCCCTCCTCTCTTACATTTTGATAGAATAAAAAAGTTTGTCTTTGTTTCCTTTTATTCCTTAAAAAAATTATTCATTTTAAATACATGTACATTCTGCTTCTCCCATATTCCCTTTCCCATTAAACAATTAAATGACCTCCCCCCCCCACAAACCCATTCTCATTACAAATATGCACAGTCCAACAAACAAATTCTCATATTGACCATGCTCAGAAATGTATGGTCTCTCTTTGCATTTTTAGTTCAGGAAGTGGGAGACTTATTTCCTCTTCTGTCTTTTGAGATTGTGGTTTGTCATTACATTGATCAGAATTAGAAAATCTTTCCAAGTTGTTATTTTCTATAATGTTGCAATGCTAATTATCTATTTCATAGTTTAATTTTGAAATCTAAAGTCACATTGAATACTAAAGACATAAAGCTCAGTTTTAAAGATCGTATGATTCCAGAGCTGAAAGAAAAATTGAAGATCTTCTAACTGTTACATATAATAAGCATGTCTAGAGAACTAGAACCCTAGTCTTCTGACAATCAGTCAAGGACTTTTTCTTTAAACCACAGTTATTGCTTCCCATGTGAATTATGTATTCTATATATCTCAGAGTTCCTCCTTCTGTCTTCCCCAATCTGTGAGTACTCTAAGTGACCCATATGACTACTACACTCAGGAGGCCTCAGAAGTCTGTTCAAGGTAATGTGTTTGGAGGTGAAAGATTTGGGGACAAAGTAGAAATGAAAATGAAAAGCTGGGTTAATAAAGGAAATGAAAGTTAAACAGGTACTGAGCATTTGGCTGTGAGAGGAACAATTTCTCTAGTAACAACAAATTGATAGTAAGGTTGTATCCTTGTTATCTGAAAGTAGAAATAGGGAAATGGCCTTCCCCTTTTTGATAATACAGACCCACTCCCTCTGTCTGAGAGTACTCTGGTAGTACTAATTGAGGTACTGTTTAATTGAGCTCTGTAAGGCTGGATGCCCAAGCTACTTTAAGTAGGGGACACTGGGTATCCTGCTGGGGAGTAGGGTGTCTGTCTTGAGCACACAGAGAGCTGGATGCTTAGAGGCTTCAACTCTCTAAAGACAATATAATGCTATTTCTTGAAATAAGATGCCTAGCTCAACTGCAATAATAATTTAAAAGCATTTAGCATAGTTGCTGGAACATCATAAATGCTATACAAATATTAGCTGCTGTTGCTAATGTTTTTTATAGTCATGGTATTTGAATAGCTCAATGATTCTTAAATTTCCCCACCTAGATATCTTTCTCAGATCAGGATATCTTATATTTTCTTTTATATTTTTTAGCTTTTTGATTTTGCTTTAATATTTCTTCTTATCTCATAGTTTCTCTTTGGTTCAGCATAATTTTTAGGGAGGTTGTTGTTTAGGCAAGGTTTTGAACCTCTTAGCCAACATTAATTTCCTTTCCATTTCTTTTTTTCCATAAATCTCATTTGCCTTTGGACATATTATATTCATTTTTTATTTTTTATGTACATGTGATTATTTTTTTCCATTTACATTGTTGTGGTTGTGTATACTGTTTTCTTGGCTCTGCATCAGTACATGAAAATCTTTCCATGCTTCTCTATATTCACCACATTCATATGCCACAATTTGATTAGTCAATTTTCCAATGAATGAACATCTACTTTGTTTCTAATTTTTTTGCTATCAGAAAAGGTTCTGATATAAAAATTTTGTTGCATTTTGGTACTTTCTTCTTATCAATGTCTTTTTTCAAGCTATAAGCCCAGTAATAGAGTATCTGGTTCAAAGTGTATGGATCTTTTAGTCACTTTGCCTAATTCCAAATGACTTTGCAAAATTATTGTACTTTTTCACAACTCCATCAACAATATGTGTCTATCACTTCATGCTTCTCTGACAATTATTACTCTTTATTTTTTAGTGATCTTTGCTAATTTGCAGGATGTGAGATGAAATCTTAGGCTAGTTCTGGTTTGCATTTTTCTTAATTTTAGTGATTTGGAGTATTCACCTATGATGGTGAATACTTTGCAATTCTTCTTTTGAGGACTATTCATATTCTTTGATTACTTACGTATTGGGAATGACTACTACATGTGCATACATATATGTATATATATAATATATTTGCATATCTTTATGCATGTGTTTATGTGTGTGTATATGTATATATACATATATATACTGCGTGTATCTTTCTATAACAAACTCTAATTAGAGAAATATGATACAAAGATTTTTTTCTTATTTGACCACTTTATATTCTACATACAATAATTTTGTCTGTACAGAAACATTTCAGTTTTATGTAATCAGAGTTATCTATTTTGTCTTTTATAATTGTCTCTTAATAAAATGATTTTTAATAGTGAGTGGAATATATCCATTTAGAATGTATTATGGAATTTGGGGAAGACAGAAGTGTCAAACATAGAACCCTGGATCACATGTGGTCCATTATTAATGAGAGCTGCCCAAAAACAAGTTAAGCAAGATAAAGTAGAAAGTTTATTATTACCTGAACTCTTTAGTTAAGGGCATTTCAGAGGGATTTCCTGCTCAGTGGTAAGCCAGTCTAGCTGACTTCTGAGGTTCTTTATGATTTTATTGTTTTGTGATTCTGTGATAGCCAGTAATGAAAGTAATGATTGCCTAATTAACATAGACTCAAGGAAAAATGCATTTGATCTCTGAAAAACAAAATAAAGATTTGTTTAAAATGAAGACAACCTTTATTTTTTTTTATTTTATATTTTTGCTGAGGCAATGGGGGTTAAGTGACTTGTCCAGGGTCACACAGCCAGGAAGTGTTAAGTATCTGAGGCTAAATTTGAACTCAGGTCCTCCTGACTTCAAGGCTGGTGCTCTATCCACTGCACCACCTAGCTGCCCCAAAGACAACCTTTAATTGGGTAGGCTTGGGGGTGTATATTGCAAAGCTATTGAATTTGACATCAGATGAAGTGATTTCAAAAATAATCCATAAGGGGGCAGCTAGGTGGCGCAGTGGTTAGAGCACCAGCCCTGGAGTCAGGAGGACCTGAGTTCAAATCTGGTCTCAGACACTTCCTAGCTGTGTGACCCTGGGCAAGTCATTTAACCCCCATTGCCTCAGCAAAAAGCAAAAAAAAAAATCAGTAAGTTATATATTAGATTTTTTTGTTGTTTTTAAGTTTCAATCAGTTTTAAAGTTTCAGAGTGTGTGTGTGGGGGGCTGTTTCTCACTTTTTACCAATAATTGTAAGATATCTTAATTCTCTGTTTTCAAACTTTGTAGTTTGAACAGTGTAATATCATCAGGGCTAAGACTAGAAATTGGGAATGGGGCAGGGAGAAAGACAGGAAATAGAATAAAGAAAGTAGAGCAGTGAGTTTCTTTTTTAGATTGATAGGTTTTAAAAAATAAGGACCTTTGGCAGCCAAACTTTTGCTTCTAATTATAGCTTTTTTTGTGGTCTGGTGATTGGAATCACTGAATTGAATTCTTGGATATGTATAAACCTCATTTGTCAGAGATTAGATTTTTATTAGGAAAATGGTTTAAATGCCAAATTCCCTTTGAAATTAACAAATATAACTAGAAGCTTTTAAAAAAAATGCAGTTTGATAGCCCTTTGGTAGGGTTTCAAATTGCTCTCCAGAAGGGTTGGATCAATTCACAACCCCACCAACAATGTATTAATGGCCCAATTTTTCCACATTTTTTCCAACATTTATCATTATCTTTTTTCTGTCATCTTAGCCAATCTGAGAAAGTGTGAAGTGGTACCTCAGAGTTGTTTTAATTTACATTTCTCGAATCAATAGTGATTTAGAGCACTTTTTATATGACTAGAAATGGCATGCTTTAAATATTTTTCACATATTTTTGTTTTTTAATCTCTTTGGGATACAGATCTAGTAGTAATATTGCTAGGTTAAATGGTATGCATGATTTTATAGTCCTTTAGCCATAATTGAAAACTGCTCTCTATTAAGAACTCACCATTTGACAAAAATTGCTGAGAAAATTGGAAAATAGTATGACAGAAAGAAGGCATTGGCTAACACTTCACACCTTTTATCAAGATAAGGTCGAAATGGGTTCATGATTTAGACATAAAGAATGATACTATGAGCAAGTTAAAAGAACAAAGGATAGTCTAATTCTTGGATCTGTGGAGAAGGAAGGAATTTGTGGCCAAAGAAGAACTAACATACATTATGAAATGCAAATTGGATAATTTTGATTATATTAAGTTAAAAAGGTTTTGTATAGACAAAACCACTGCAGACAAGATTAGAAAGGAAGCAGAAAACTAGGGAAATTTTTTTACATCCAAGGGTTCTGATAAAGGTCTCATTTCTAAAATATAAATTTGTAATAATTCAAGTTATTTTCCAATTAGTAAATGGTCAAAAGATATGAATAGACAATTTTCAGTTGAAGAAATTAAAACCATTTATAGTCTAGTTATCTTATGTCTGATTGCATATCTCAAATCTCAACCTTGGATTACTCCCACTGCCCACCATCTTCATTCTTACACATGCGTGTCCTGCTGAATGAAGGAGGAGAAAATCTCATAACTCTTCTGACTGGGTCCACTATAAATTCATGATCTACAAACTTCACTGGGCCCTTACTGCTTCTGTTAATTCTTCTATACCTCCCTTAACAACTTACTACTCCACTCTCCATAGTCTTCTCCTCTTTCCTTTCCTTCCCTTCTCTTCCTGTTGATTTAATAACCATATCTCTGCTGATGATTTTCTATCTGTCCTTCCCTAATCTCTCTGCTGACTTCTAATATTTCACCTTTAATTGTCTTTCAGATATTTAAAATTAGATGGCCAGTAGACAACTGAAATTCTATATATCCAACCTGGAATCATTATCTTTCTTTCTAAACTCTCCCCTTCTCCTTTCTTCCATACTACTATATGACACCATTTACCCCAAGTTTGCTTGTCATTATCAACTTCTTACATCTCATACCCCACCCTCCGCATATGCAATCAGTTGCCAAGACTTGCCAATTTTATCTTTACAACATCTCTCAAATATATCCTGTTCTCTCTTCTGATATTGCCACAATTTTGTTGCACATCTTCATCTCACACCCAGATTACTGCAATAGCCTTCTGGTAGATCTACCTACAGTAAATTTCTTCCTACTCCAATCCATCCTCCAGTCATTGAAGTGATTTTTTAAAATCACCAGTCAAATATTGTCAACTCCCTACTACCAATAAATTCCACTGTTTACCTATTAAACCAGGGGTATTTAAAGCCCTTCATAATCTATCTTTCTTTTCCCTGCTCCCTACCACTTTCGGGCCTTTTTATACCTTCTTCCCCTTGCTCTATGAAAAAGACACTCAGTCTCTTGACTGTGCGTCTCCCATGCCTAGAAGCTTCTCCCTCCTCATTTCTTTCTCCTGGCTTTCTTGGCTTCTTTTAAGATTAATTAAATCCTATGTTCTTTAAGAAGCCTTTCCCAATTCATCTTAATTCTAGTGTTTTTTGTCTTTTAGTTATTTCATATCCATCTTGTTCATAGCTTTTTAATTCATATTTGTTTGTTGTCTTCCCTATTAGATTGTGAACTTCTTGAGGGCAGAGCTTTTTTCTTCTTTTTGTATACCCAGTACTTAGCACAATGTCTGGCACATAATAGGCAATTAATAAATGCCTATTGATTGAATAAATAGACTGATATCAAAATTTCTTGTTAATTGTATAATACTGAAAAATAGAGAGAAATAAGGAAACTACTATTTTTGCATATGAGTATGGGGAATTTGTGAGTTGTTACAAGATTTTGATGTTAGGTTTTTGGGGTTTTTTTTTGTTTTTTGAGGTCACATGGCTAGTAAGTGTTAAGTGTCTGATTGCTGGATTTTAACTCAGGCCTCTAGGCATGGTTCTCTATTCACTGCACCATCTAGCTGCCCCTGATGCTAGGTTTAAAGGATTTTATTCATACTCATAAATATCTCAGGAGTGGGTAGATGATACAGTGGATAGAATTTTGGGCAGGGAATCAGGAAGACTTAAGTTCAAATCCAGATTCAAATGTTTATTTGTAGTGTGACCCTGGGCAAGTCATTTAACCCATCTGTTTCCATTTTCTCATCTGTAAACTGAGCTGGAGGAGGAAATGGCAAACCACTTCAGGAAAACCCCAAATGGGGTCATGAAGAGTCAGACACCAATGAAATGAATGAATAATAAGAACAACAAAAGAGTATCTCAATTTCAGATTATTAAGGAGAGAGGTATTTTTGAAGTTTGCTGAGGAAATAACTTCACTAAAGATCCCAGACAATGAGAACTATGGCTCAATCTTGGATCCATATAGGTCAGTTTAAAATGTTAATAATCTCTCTAGGTTGTTGTGCCGCAGTTTCCCTGTCTCAGTTTCCCTCAGTTGCTGTCTCAGTCTCCCTCAGTTGCTGTCTCAGTTTCCCTTAATTGCTCTGTCCCAGAATAGCAATCCCCACTTCCTGACCTTCAGAAATAATTGGACTCACTTTCCAAAGGAGTTATGAAACCTCCGGATGGCCAGCCTCGACATACCCCTTATCTGTATGACCCAGACTTACTGTCTTCTCCCAGTTCTGGCATCCTACTCCTGCCAGAACTGAATTTATGATTTCCTTGGACACCAGATGTGCTCAGCTGTTCCCATGAGTTCTTTGTTTCCCCTGGGCTATGGAGATTATAAAACTCATGTTCCAGAGCAATGAGGTGCTGAATACTTTGTATTATTCAGTCGGCTGACATTGCCGTCGGTCTAAGTCTCTGGCCTGGACTGTGTGCTTTGAGATACGAGTCCCACCAGTCCTGATCCATAAGCTATGGATTCTGAACTCTCAATTAACATCAATAAAGCATTACCTAATTCCCATTGTGTGATACTGCCTCAGTTTCTCCCTGAGCATTACAAGGTTAGCTATAATCACCATCTTTCTGGTTTTGAGCTATCATGCATACTTTCTGTATAAAATCTTAGAATGTTATTGTTTTAATAATTTCTACTGGATTTTTTTTTATCATCAGAATGTCTTAAATGAAGAAAAGAAAAATATGTTAAAACATAGTTTCTCATTTGTTAGATCATGGGTCTTGAATTATAGTAGCCCTCTTGACTGTATGAAACTGATGCATTGTCTATTTCAAGAAGTATTTATGACATTTACCTGAGTTTTAGAACTGAGCTAGTTTTATCCTGGTATAGTTCTGATTGTTGCAACATGAGCCACATTCTTGATATTGAAAGAATTGTGAACATTTCATTTTAATTCTTTCTGTTAGTGTTAGACATTCTTGAGTCTACTATGGTGGGTATGCAAGCATAGAACACCCTGCTACTATGGTGAATTTGTAGGTGCTTTTATTTTGAGGAACTCCTTACGCCAAAAAGTGAAAATTATTAGCATCTTCTGATCAAGTGAGTGTGCAAAGAACACCAAGTACAGTACAGCATGGCTGGATTATGAAAGAGAGAGGAAAAACATAATAAAGTATAATAAAATTTTTAAAATAGGAAAGGTTTGTTTGTTAAAGGCTTTGAAATATTTTAAATAGTTGTCTATATATTCTGAGCATTAAGTGAGGTCTTCCTTGTAGAACAGTTACTGCTATAGTATTTGTAAAGAAACTTTTAAGTCATATTATTCCAGGTTGAGAATTCCCTTAGATAACAGCAAGTGAAAGAGGGACCTATTTTATAGGTTAGATGCTTCTGGCTGCTGCATTCCTCTTTCTTAGTATCAGATGACCCTTCACATGCTGTGATGACAGTGCTTGTCCAAATTGGGGATTTAAGAGGAGGAACAAAAATTTAATTAACAATTAATTAAATAACAACAATTAAATAACAAAAGTAATTAACTACCATGAAGCAGTGAGAAACTTTGACTGTTAGTGTAATGGCATGACCACTCTTAGAAAACCACAAGGTTATGAAGCAAACTGTTTCAGGATGTAAACATAGAAACCACAGAAAGTTATAATACCCTAGAAACTTCTATATTTGCTTCATAGCAAATAACTTACACATACTTAACACATACTATCCCTCTCCACTGCTAGCTCCAAATATATAAATGCATGTAGCTGTGCTGTATATAATAGGAAGTGTTCAAAGAAATCAAATTTTTTCTACATTATTTAACAAGTAAAATCTCTATTTGGTTCATGTGACTAGTCTCACTTTTTGTTTTTTTAAACAGACTATCTGAGGAGTATACAAACTTGAAGAAATAGGGGGATGGAATGAGTATCGGAACTAGATAAAAGAGGATTGAACATAACAATGGCACATATTTATACACACAGAAATTGATGTAAGGGGCGGAGCCAAGATGGCAGAGTGAAAAGGTGACTCTCTGCCTCTCCTCTGATCTTCTCTCAAATCAACAAGAAAATAAGCCTCTGAACTGATCTTCAAGTCAACGAACTCAGAAATATTTGGACACTGCTCTCTGGATAACTTCATATCAGGTTAGTCGGACTCGGACAGAGAGATAAATAGATGACTCCTGTGTAGGCTGGAAGTGAGGGTGGGACTCAGCTCAGCTCATCTTGGCAGAAATTCCAAACTCCAAACTCCAAATTCCAAACACCTGGGGTTTATCTGAGGCACTCGGGACACTCTGCCCTGATTGGGGGCAGGTGTTCTGGCAGACTTGCCTTGTTTAAGGAGTACTTCAGACTTAGTCCTAGCCTCCACTCGCCCAGCACCTTAAGTCAACTCGCCCAAGTGCCCCAGGGCAAAGCTTTTCAGCCGCCGTTTTTTTTCCCCTACCTTAAAGAGATATCCACTCTGTCTAAAAAAAATGAAGAAGCAAAAGAGAGCTCTCACCATAGACAGCTTTTATAAAGAGAAAGAAGTGATCACCCCAGATCCAGAAATTCCTTTAGACAAAACTCAAGAGAAAATCAGCAAGGACCATCACTGGTCCCCTTTTCAAAAGGCCTTTCTGGAAGATTGCATAAAGAACCTCAAAAGAGAGCTGGAGGATAAATGGGAAAAGAAACTGAAATCAGTGCAAGAAGGATACAATATCTTGCAAGAAGGATAGATATGATGTCCTGCAAAAGAGATATGAAAAAGACAGCAATTTATTGAAAAATAAAATTAGTGAAGTGGAAAAAGAGTGCAATGAACAAATTGGCCAGTTACAAAAGGAGCTTAAAAAGGTAACTGAAGAAAACAACACTTTAAAAATAAGAATTGAACAAATGCAAGTGAATGACTCAATAAGACTTCAAGAATCAGTCAAACAAAAACAAAAAAATGAAAACATAGAAGAAAATATGAAATATCTCC
The DNA here is from genome assembly GCA_023553655.1 of Myrmecobius fasciatus. Classification (NCBI taxonomy): domain Eukaryota; kingdom Metazoa; phylum Chordata; class Mammalia; order Dasyuromorphia; family Myrmecobiidae; genus Myrmecobius; species Myrmecobius fasciatus. Next base: position 50,172 of record JAJPUD010008882.1, on the reverse strand, counting down.
TAGGAAAAACAACTGACTTGGAAAATAGATCTAGGAGAGAGAATCTAAGGATTATAGAACTTCCTGAAAGCCATGATGAAAAAAAGAATCTAAACACTATCTTCCAGGAAATACTGAAAGAAAACTGCCCTGAGATTGTAGAATCAGAAGGCAAAATCACCATTGAAAGAATTCACCGTCACCTCCTGAAAGAGACCACAAAATTAAAACCCCAAGGAATATCGTGGCTAAATTTCAGGACTATAGCACCAAGGAAAAGATTCTGCTATCAGCTAGAAAGAAACAATTCAAATACCGAGGATCAATAATTAGAATCACACAGGATCTGTCAGCCTCCACACTGAAGGATTGAAGGGCCTGAAACCAGATATTTCAAAGGGCAAAGGAACTTGGATTACAACCAAGAATAACCTATCCAGCTAGAATGAACATTATCCTTCAGGGAAGAAGATGGTCATTCAATGATATAGGTGAATTTCACCTATTTCTAATGAAAAGACCAGATCTGAACAAAAAATTCGACACCCAAACACAGAACTCAAGAGATGCATAAAAAGGTAAAAAGGAAAGGACTCTTGAGAACTTTATTTTTACTAGGGGGATACTCAAAGTTTGGGGGTATAATTAACTAGATATTACTTCGATAATATGAAAAAGAGAACTAGAGGGGAAAAGGTTGTCATACTAGGGAAAAGAGGGGAAAAGTGGTAAAATAAGATCTAAAAAAAAAAGGAGGTAAAAACAAGGTAAAATCACTTGAAGAGGCAAAGAAAACCTAATATAATTGAGAGAAAGAGGGGAGGGAGATGAGCATTGTGTAAATCTTACTCTCATCAGGTTGAGCTCTAAAAGTGTTTATCAGACATTTGATTTCACATAGAAACTTGCCTGTTGCTAGAGGGAAGTGGGAGGGAAAGGAGGAAAAGTAAGGGACAAACTAATAGAAGGGAAAATAGAAGAATCAGGGGAAAGGAGTAAAAACAGGGAGATGGGATCTAAAGGGTGGAGTATTGTTTTGGGGAGGGGGTCATCAAAAGCAAAGTACTGAGGAGGGGGGAAGGGAGAAAGGGGAAAGGAAAGGGGAAAACATAACGTGGGTAAATAAGATGGCAGGAAATAAAGAATTAGTTATTCTAACTGTGAATGTGAATGGGATGAACTCTCCCATAAAGCGGAAGCGGATATCAGACTGGATTAAAAACCAGAATCCCACAATATGTTGTCTACAAGAAACACATCTAAAACATAGTGACACATATAGGATGAAGGTAAATGGCTGGAGCAGGACCTATTATGCTTCAGGTGAACAAAAAAAAGGCAGGGGTAGCAATCCTTATCTCATATCAAGTAAAAGCCAAGATAGATCTAATCAAAAGAGATAAGGAAGGAAACTATATTTTATTAAAGGGTACCATAGCTAATATAGCAATATCTATACTAAATATATATGCACCAAGTGCAATAGCACACAAATTACTAGGGGAGAAATGAAGAGAGATGCAAGAAGAAATAGACAGCCAAATGATACTAGTGGGGGATCTCAACCTTGCTCTCTCAGAATTAGATAAATCAAACTACAAAATAAACAAGAAAGAAACTAGGGAGATAAACCAATTGTTAGAAAAGTTAGGTATGATACATCTATGGAGAAAGTTGAATGGAGACAGTAGGGAGTTTACTTTTTTCTCAGCAGTCCATGGAACCTATACAAAAATTGACCATGTGTTAGGGCATAAAAACCTCAAAATCAAATGCAGAAAGGCAGAAATAGTAAATGCATCCTTTTCAGATCATGATGC